>CAUYMX010056402.1:0-60524 GCA_963573855.1 Lepilemur septentrionalis | reverse complement strand
TCTCCCCAGTGTATATTGTTGTCTGGTTTATCAAAGATTAGGTTACCATATGCAGATGGTTTCTTCTCTGGATTCTCAGTCTTGTTCCAAAGATCAATGCTTCTGTTCTTGTGCCAATAAAAGGCTGATTTGATTATAATTTCTTTATAGTACAGCTTGAAGTCTGGAAGACTGATGCCTCCCAGTTTGTTCTTTTTGCTTAAGATTGCTTTGGCTATAGGAAATCTTTTCTGGTTCCATGCAAAGTGAAGAATTATTTTTTCTAGTTCTATAAAGAATGAAGGTGGTACTTTAGCATCATGGGCTTTTAATGCCAACTAAACACTGATCTCTCAGATTCATGTCTTTAGCTTCAACTCATCCCTGGACTTGGGGCACATCTGAGTCACCTAAGTTACACTCCACATGGATGTCTAATCACCCTCCCAAACTTAACATAGCCATAACAGAACTCTTGGCTTCCCCACATGTATTAGCTACCTGTTGCTGTGTAACAAATTATCCCAAAACTTCTTGGCTTAAAACAACAATAATCATGTATCATCTCACACAGTTTCTATGAGTCAGCTCTCCCATTGTATTAGTTATCAGTTGCTCTGTAACAAACTACCTTACAAGACAAAAATAGTACTGGTCAACAAATTACTTCCAAAACTTAAAATAACAAATATTGTCTATTTCCAAGTTTTTGTAGGTTGGGAATTTGGGAGGGCTTAGCTGGTCAGTTCTGTCTTGGGATCTCTTACAAGATTGCAGTTAAGATGTCAGCCAGGGCTATACCATCTCAAAGCTAACTGAGGCCACAGGATCCACTTCCAGAGTGGCTCACATGACTGCTGGCAGAAGGCTTCAGTTTCTTGCCACATGGACCTCTCTGTAGGATTCTTGTGTATCCTCATTAGTTGGAAGCTGAAGAAAGCCAGAGCAAGTGATCCAAGTTAGAGAGCAAAGGAGCTTACCATCACTTCTCTGCATTCTTTGATCACTCAGATTAACCCTGATGCAGTGTCAGAGGGGACTACACAAGAACATAAATGCCGGAGGCAGGGGTCCCTGGGAGCCATCTTGGAGGCTAGAGCCACACCCACAAGCCTTCCTTGGGTTCCTGACCCTGGGTTCCTCATCTCGTTAGAGGGCCTGTTGCTCAGGCCAAAATCCTGGGAGTCATCTCTGATTCCTCTCTTTCAAGTTCTCATCCAATCCATTGGGAAATCCTGTCAGCTCCATCTTCAAACCTGTCCCTGGATCCCATCATTTCTCCCCTCACCTACAAGAACTACCCTAATCTCAGCCCACATTCACCATAGTAAGCTATTGGCATTTCTGTTTCCACTCTTGCCACCAAAGTCTCTTCTCCTCCAGCCAGAGTCGGACCGTGTTGCTCCTCTCTGCTTAGCAACTGCCAATGGTTCCCCCACCACTCAGAGCAAAAGCCAACATCCTTGCCAAGGCCTCCATGACCGGCCCCCTGGCTGCCTCCCTCCACTCTTATGGGGCCTCCTCACTGGTTCTCAAACTCCAAGCTTGAATCTGCCTCAGAATCCTGCATGTGCTGCTCCATCTGCCTGAACAACCCCTTGTCACGGGGCTTGTTCCCTCACTTCAGCCAGATTTCTGCTCAAATGATATCTCAGAGAAGCTGTTGTGGATACCCTATCCCAGATGGCACCTTTCTGCTCCCAACCCCTTAACTCTGCTTTATTTGTCTCCACATCACTTATCACTACTGGACCACAAACTGTGTGTTTATTGGTTTTCTTGTTTGTCATCCGTCTCCTCTAGAATATCAACTCCAGGAGGGCAGAAACACCAACCGTTTTGATTATTGGTGGACCCTCCCCCAGCACCTGAAATGATACCTAGCATGTAATAGTTGCTCAAATATTAATTTGAGGAATGAATAAATGAATGAATATGCTACATGGTAATAATTCAGCTAGAACAGGGCTGTCCTATAGACTTTTTCTGCAGTGGTGGAAATGTTTTCTATGTGTGCTGTGGGGCCTAGCAGCTACTGAGTTCTTAAAATGTGACTTAGGAACTGAATTTTTATTGTATTTAATTTTTATTGACTTTAAGTTGGCTCATGTGGCTGGCAGCTACCATATTAGAGCAGATCTAGATTCTTGAGGTGGATGGTGGGGGGCAAGATAATTTCATTTTAGTATATCCCGGTGGAGTGACAGAAACTTCCTGGGGCATTGTGTCAAGGAGAAGGCAGAGGTCCAATGAACAAATCTTTTTCAGGTACCTTCTTGGTACCCAGCACTGTGTTGTCATCAGGATCTTACAAAAACAAAAAGAGTACATCAATTGATTAGCACTTTCTGCCCTGGGCAAGAAGCATATCACATGATATGATGTGGCATATTTGTCATTCCAGGGGTGGCCAGAGCTTCTTCCTGATCCATGATCCCCTCCCTGTCTTCCCGCCCCTGCTCTGCCAGCTAAATTCCCTTCACTAAATTCCCTTCTTCCACTCTTCAAAATCAGAGTGGAATGTTCTTCGCTAGGGTCTCTGAGGGCTGGTCAAATTTCCCTTTCACACACACCCCTGCAATGTTTGGTTGCTCCCAATTGTATTTGTACTTAAGTTGGTGAGAACATTGCATGTGGTTTTTTTATCTTTTTTATTTTTTGAGACAGAGTCTTGCTCTGTCAGCTGGGCTAGAGTGCCATGACGTCAGCCTAGCTCACAGCAACCTCAAACTCCTAGGCTCGAGAGGTCCTCCTGCCTCAGCCTCAAGAGTAGTTGGGACTACAGGCATGTGCCGACACACCTGGCTAAATTTTTTTCTATTTTTAGTTGCCTGGCTAATTCCTTTCTTTTTTCTGTAGAGACAGGGTCTTGCTCTTGCTGAGGCTGGTCTCGAACTCCTGACCTCAAGTAATCCTTCTACCTTGGCCTCCCAGAGTGCTAGGATTACAGGCATGAGCCACCACGCCCAGCGGAACATTGCATGTGTTTACCTTATGGTCCACACTGATGCAAAAGGTGCTTAGCCCAGGGAGCCGAGTTTTCCTTGCTGTGTTTTGTGCATGCATGGTACATACAACCCTCTAGCATGTGAGTTCAGAAGCATGGGAAAAGGCCTCCTACTCTTGAAATTTCTCCCCAAAATGCTAGCTGAAGACTAATGTCCTTTAATGAGGGATAGGGGTTTTTCATTCCTGATCAAGAAAACAGGATTTAAATAGCAAATGTACCTTGGATAAGCCACACATGAACTAACTCCCTTCCTGTGGTGCACATGAGTGGGAGAAGGCCCTTCTCTTGGGGTAGCTGGTCCTGTTGGTACCCAGCCAGATCCTGGCATCACCTCCTGGTGGGCTTCATCCTGCCAGCTGTAGGTTGGCTCACCAACCACCTGGCTGTGGCGTGGAGACCCAGCATGTGATTCTTCTCCATCCATATCTGTCTTCCCAGGTGGATTACGATCGAGCACAGATGGTCCTCAGCCCTCCACTGTCAGGGTCCGACACCTACCCCAGGGGCCCTGCCAAACTACCTCAAAGTCAAAGCAAAGCGGGCTATTCCTCAAGCAGCCACCAGTATCCGTCTGGGTACCACAAAGCCACCCTGTACCAGCACCCCTCCCTGCAGAGCAGCTCGCAGTACATCTCCACCGCATCCTACCTGAGCTCGCTCAGCATCTCTTCCAGCACCTACCCCCCACCCAGCTGGGGCTCCTCCTCAGACCAGCAGCCCTCCAGGGTGTCCCACGAACAGTTTCGGGCGGCCCTGCAGCTGGTGGTCAGCCCGGGAGACCCCAGGGAATACTTGGACAACTTTATCAAAATCGGGGAAGGGTCCACTGGCATCGTGTGCATCGCGACCGAAAGACACACAGGGAAGCAAGTCGCGGTGAAGAAAATGGACCTCCGGAAGCAACAAAGACGAGAATTGCTTTTCAACGAGGTAAATAAGTGGCATGTTTGGGTCAGCCTCTCTCTCCAGTGTAATATTTATTCCCATTTCAAAAGTCATACGTGTACATTTTAGAGCATTAGAATCACACTGAAAATATAAAGACAAAACTACGGCATCCTTGTAATATTTCTTTCCAGTCTTTTCCTATGCTTGCATGGCTGTTACCTTTAGAAAGCACTCATGTGCATCAGCCACTGTGCTAAGCATGAATCTATTCATAGTTTGGTCCTCACAACAGCCCTATGAGGCCAAATGATGTTATCATCATTTTATCAATAAGGAAACCTGGATTCAGATAGGTTAGGTGACTAGCTTAGGGTCACACAGCAGGTTGGCTGCAGAACTGGGATTAGAATCCTTGTCTAGCACATTCCAACATCTCATGCTGCACTGTCTGTGTGGGTATGTACACATTTTATACTGTTGTGGTACCATATATGTTCTTTGTAGCCAGTATTTTTAACAGAATAAACAGAGGTCAGTTTATCAATGGGCTATTACTCTTTAGAAACTTTAAAATATTTTTTCCTATTATATAAAAATAATGAACTCTTCCTGTGGAAAATATGGGAAGTGTAGGGAATGTCCCACACGATCTCACAACCAAGCAATAGGCTACATTCATATTTCAATGTTTCCTTTCTATATTTTTCTATCTGTATATTTATTTTATTTGGGATAATTCTATATATATATATAGTTTGGTAACTTTCCAATTTCACTTAATATTAACATAAGTTAAGATTAATAAAATCAATATAAAATATATTGACATATATGTATATTTACATATAAAATATACAATAAATATATTGACATACATTTATTTATATTTATTATAAAATAAATGAACATTTTCTTAAAAATGTGTCAAAACATCATTTTAATGGCCTAATACTCTTCTATCTATATGTATGAAATTTATTAAGCCAGTCTCTAACTTATTTTCTTTCCAATTTGTCACTTTTAAAATTTTGCAGTGAGTGTTGTTACACATAAGTCTTTGGCCTCATATCTGATAATTTCTTTAGATTCCTAAAAGTGGAATAAACAGATTAAATGATATATAAATATTTTCAGAACAATGTTATATGGTGTTAATTTACAGAAAGTCTGTACGAATATGGACCCACCAGTAATCTTGTTTCACCCTCCGTAACATCACTGGATATGTCCATGTTATTTTTCTTCATATGACGGACATGAATAAGCCTTACTGTTTCAATTAGGACTTTTATTACTAGTGAGGCTGAATTTATTTTTATATGTTTATAGGCCATTTTTATTTCTTTATCAAATTGTATGTCTTTTGCACAGTGTTAAATTAGCGTTTGTTTTATTGATGTGTAAGAGCTCTTGACGTATTATGGTATTAACCCTTTTCCATATATTTGTTGTACATGTTCTTCCACTTTCTCATTTACTTTTTAAACTTACTTATCACTTAAGAAGTCTAAAATAGGTAGGCAAACAGGAGTAGCTGTTAGGAAACACAAGCGTTTTGGAGTAGTATCCCTTTAATAGTTTTATGAAAGACTTGGGGAGAGAGATGAGTTTTTGTAGATGGGAAATCTAAGTCCTGAAGATATCAAGTCAGTACATCAATGTCAATTAATATGCCCGTCTCCAGTGAAGGATGTACAATCCACGTCTCCTAACTCCCAGAACAATCTACGGCCACTTGACCTGTTTGACTTTCTATTGTGAGCATTCTCGTTCTCTCAAAAGTATGGAGAAATTGTTTGATCCATAAACCAACACTGAACAAGTGCATCAGCTGTAATTTTAGACTCCTCTTCCATGTGGCTCATGTGAAGCCCCAGTGACCTCCACACATCTCCAGCTCCCAGCCCACTGTTCCTGATTCCTGGAATTTATTTCCCAAACCACAATGTCAGAACTGACAAGGGGATAATGGTATAGATAAAAAAATAACCCTATAATTTATTATTTAACGCTAACTCTGAAAACTCAAATGGAAGCAGCCACAGGGCAGCAATTCCTGGAAGCTCTCTCCAGCAAGCAGGCTCATCAGCCTTTTTCATGCCTACATCATATTTATTTTTACCTTCAAGATGTATTCTTTTGTATTTGGCCCAAATCTCTCTCAGTGAAGAGGTGAAGTTGGTCTCATGTGGCCTCACTCCTAATAACTGTTTACTTTATTCACTCATGAGACTCACTCACCATTCACTCCCTTAACCATGAACGAGTTGGTGAGCTTTTGTTAAGCTAACCAACAGTGGAGCATGGACAGTGCATTCTAAAGGAGACCGTTAGGGATATCTAATCACATCCCCTCAGAACAGTCAACTAAACTCCCTCCTGTAAATGCAAATCTTGCCTTGGTTCTGCCTGTTTTCATTTCTTTCTCTCTTTCTCTCCCCCACCCCCTTTCCTTCTTTCCAAAGTCTGGTTGACCTGCCATTTTCTCATAAATTTACTAACTTGATTTCATTTCTACTAGCTATTCTTAATGCCTTCTGCTTATAGTAGATTCCTGAATAAAGTTCCCCACAATCAATACCTCTCAATCAATTGTACTAGCAGTGTAGCTGAGGCCACAAGAGAACAAAAAGCCAAATTTCGCCTTCACAAGTCAAAAATGTCTTTCCCATTCCTCCAGGTTGTGATAATGCGGGATTACCACCATGACAATGTGGTTGACATGTACAACAGCTACCTTGTTGGCGATGAGCTCTGGGTGGTGATGGAGTTTCTAGAAGGTGGTGCCTTGACAGACATTGTTACTCACACCAGGTATGTCTCTTTATAACCCAAGGGGCTTATTATTCTCCTCCAGGGTAAAACCTCACTGACTGTCTTTCTGAACTCTTCATAAATTGTCAGAACTTTGGAGTCAAGGATCACAACTATCCCTTCCCCTGTATTCCCCAGAATGCCATTATATCATGCGTGAATAATCATTCGTTCAATTAACATTCTCCCTGCGCTCAGAAGGTCATGAATACCCATTGATTTAAAATCAGCAAGATGCTGAGAATGAAATTTCAGTAACAAGTAACAGAATTTCCTTTTACCTACATAGATTTCTAAAACCAAGTTTTGTTCTCCTGAGTTGTCCTGCTCTTGCTGGGTGCAGATACCACCAAGGGGGCCTGAGGAAGGAAGGGGCCTGAGGAAGGAAGGGCAGGTAGAGGATCAGTCAATGTTTTATGCCAGAATAGTGAACCTACATAGGAGAGAGAAATTCTTCAATTCTGTTTTAAAATAGTCTTGAAAGTAGCAATGGTTAATTACCAGCCTATTGTTTCAGCTATTTGCCTCCCTGATGTGTCAGTTCTAGTTATTTCATTAAGTATTTATTGAGCAACTTTTATGTGCCAGGCTCTTTCTTAAGTTCTGGGGTTATAGAAGATACAAATGAATAAGGCTCAGATACATCCTGCCACCCTCCCACCCCCCGCTCCCTGCCAGGGAAGTCACAGATGAGAAATAAGTATACTACAATACCTGCACAAAATTAGAAAGATGTATGTAAGTGGCATAGAATTATGTCTCTATCAGGGAGAGTAAAGAAAGACTTCTAATACAAGGTGATATCTGAAATGGGTTTCAAGAGATGAATAGGAGTTTACTAAGAAGGCAAGTGAGAAGAAAAGGGCATTGAAGGCAGAGGAAAGAATATGTGTTGAGACAGTGCTTCTCCAATTTCAGTGTGCATACAGATCACTGTGGATATTATTAAAATGCGTATCCTGATTCAATAGGGAGAACTGTAAGACTCTGCATTTCTAACAAGCTCCCTGGGGATGCTGATGCTGCCAGTTCATGGACCACACTTGAAGAAGCAAGGTTCTAAGGAACAGACATATGAAGCAGCATGTTATATTTTAAGTTTGTTTTTGCTGGCAAATAAAATGCTGAAGAGTTAAGAGAGGCTTGTCATGAGGAAGAGGTATTGAATATCAAGTGATGTTGTAGAAATGGCACCTAAATCAAAAGTGGGTCCAGATGAACCACCATAGGTGGAAAACAAAGTAGCAAGAAAGCACTGGAAAATCCCATGAGAGGGATAGAAAATGCTGCTTTTTCTCCACTAGTATGAGACAAAGTTTCAAGTCCCCACAGCTCTCAGTCTATAGTAGACCATCTAATAATGAAGGGACAGGAGTAAAGACATTGAGCACTTATCACCAACGATTCAGCTGGCAGCACTTATTACTGTAGCAGTAGGATGTGCCCACCAAAAAAAAAAATAAAAAAAACAGAAAAGAAAAAACATAACATCATCTTAACTGGTAGAAACAGATATATTTGAAAGATTTAAGAATAAGGCAAATGTGATTTACATGCAAAGCAATTAATAAAAATATGTCCAGGCCAGGTATGGTGACTCACGCCTGTAATCCTAGCACTCTGGGAGGCGGAGGCAGGAGAATCATTTGAGCTCAGGAGTTTGAGACCAGCCTGAGCAAGAGGGAGACCCCATCTCTACTAAAAAATAGAAAAATTAGCTGGACATGGTGGCGCATGCCAGTAGTCCCAGCTACTCAGGAGGCTAAGAAGAGGATCACTTGAGCCCAGGAGTCTGAGGTTGCAGTGAGCTATGATGATGCCGTTGTACTCTACCCAGGGTGATAGAGTGATATGCTGCCTTAAAAAAATAAATAAATAAATGTCCAAGGGAGGGGCTTTTTTTCTTGCCTTCAGGAACTTCACATAGCTACTCATGTCTCTCTACAGATCTCCGTTTGTTAAGGTTCCTTTCATTCTTGTTTTAATCAGGGGGAACCACTTAAGAGCTAGCCTCTCTGGAATACATTGTATTTTCTGATTTCTTCCATCCAATTTGGTCAACTAATTTCCCCTTAAACACAGAGTGGTTTCAGAGAACAAGAAACAATTGCACATCAAAGAACACCATGAATATTTAGAATTTGAAATCCTTCAGCTGATAACTCAGAAAGTTTCCTAGCATAGATATTGGATAACTGTTTTATTGATTGATTGATTGGCTGGTTGATTGGTTGGTTTATAGAACATCTAACCCCTTGCAACTCAAAGTGTGGTCTGAGAACCTGGGAGCGTGTGAGAAGTGCAGAATATGAAGCACTGCCCCAGACCGACTCAATGGGAATCTACACCAGATGCACAGGTGTTTCTTATACATACTGAAGTTTTAGCACTAACCTACCATTTTTTAGGATTAAATTACCTCCTTGTAATTTAATGGAAAACAGGAAACAGGAAACAAAGGGTTCCAGAGGGAAAGGAAGGTGCCAAGCACTGTCAGCTTCTTCACATATACATTAACTCTTATAACTATCACATCTCTATAAGCCTGATGTTGATGTGCTTGTCTGTCAGATAATAGAGCCATGACTCAGGGATGAGAAGTATCTTTCTCAAGACCACACATTTAATCATTGATAGAGCCAAGATTTGAATTTGGGATTGACTCTAGAACTGAAGCATTTTTATCCCATACCAGGCTTCTTTCCTGTAGAAGTAGAAAAGCACCAGCCATTTTTCATTTGGCCATGCTAATTTCAAAGGTATTGAATTAGGAATCAGCATTTGTCACATGTTCCAGTTAAAGGTGATCTTTCAGTTAGTGATTGAGGGTCAGATTCCATTAATGTTTGGCATAGTTGACATGCAAAGAATCTTTATGCCTGCTTCAAATAACACAAGTCTCATGGAATTCAAGAGAAATGAATTTTATTAAAGATGATGGTTCTTGGTCCTGAATTACTTTTAAGGTGTCTTTGAGTTTGTCCCCTAATGCTGATGCTCTAAACCTCTGAGGGATGTGCTTCTGGCACACGTGAGAATCATTATGTGAAAACAATCCAGCACAATGACCAGCACACTCGTATAATAACAAAACCAAGAACACAGAGGTCGTCGATTTCCTCTCTGTTTCAGGCAAGAACATTTGTTCTGACCTGCCTTTGTATGGGACTGATTTTTTGCTATGAAGGAAAGGGTGTATTTTTTCATACCCATCAACCTTATACCATCAGTGTTCTTCTAATTGGCTATCTCTTTAGACTTTACTTCTGAATCCCAGCATTACCCAGGCAGGATTTTCTGGCATCAGCAAGACTGAACCACAAATTCAAGGCCATCAATTTCGTTGTCCTACTGAGCTAAGATTTATCTGGGGTTACTGGAATTTCCCCAGGTGGTCCTTAAATTTAGGTTCTGGACAATTACACCTTCTGTCTCTTCTGACTCCCCTCTATTTGCATGATAGTTTGTTTCAGGGGCTGTTTCACATTTGTTATTTAACTTGGGCCTCCCAGCATCTCTGTGATAGGGAAGAAATTTTATACATAGATGAGTTAGTCAGATACTTAAATGAGTCATTTTGAGGGCACCTAGCAACCTCTGCAGCCCAAGTAATTCTCACCTGAATTCCTCAGTGGCTGAACTATATCACTCATTAGGAAAATCCATTCTTTTGGGTGGCAAAGGAGTGAGGGACAGCGGAAAAGCAGGAAATCATGGCTTCTGCTCTCAAAAAGAGCGAGGTTTGAATCATGACCTGGCCACTTTCTTAGCTGTGAAACCTTGGGCAGGTCGCCCGACCTCAATCTCCTCCCCTGAAGCCTGAAACACCTTCCTCACATGGGTGCAGACATGAGATGTGGCAACAAGGTCCACTGCTATGTATGCTTCCTTCCTCGTTCCCACGATTCGTCTGTGAAAGTAATCTCCATTCACACTTAGTTGTGAGTAACTTCCTAGGTCCCATTTCTTTTTGACAGAGGGACCCAAAGCCACAAAAACCCCCAGCTCCTGGAAGAAGGGGAGGGGAGGGAGGTGAATGGGGAGTAGGGTAAACCTCAGAGGCAGAGCTTAGAAATCCAAAGACCGCTTTGCCCGAGTTCAGCCTTGAAGAAAACTGTGGCTGTCCCTATGTCCAAGATGAGGAAAAAGAGACCTGAGGTAGTTAAAGGACTTTTTTCAAAATTACCTAACAACCACTACTGGAACCTGGCCTGCTTACTCAGTGTGCTCTCTTTGTAGGCCCCTGGAGGTTTGTCAGTGCCTAAGGCATTATCTGTAGAAGTTCATACAAGCGCATTTGTATTAATGACCCAAAAGCTGACAAATAGAGATCTCTTTCCTTTGACTTATGTCTGGCCCCTGTCATCCTCTGTGCCAAGCCTTTGTTCTGGGAATCAAATCCAAAGACTTCCTTTCCCTTGCCTGTAGATTTTCCAGATACGGGCTGAGGAGTGCAGACTGGTTCACTAGAACTCAAGGGATCTGCCTCTCTTGAGCACTTTAAAGATGTTTTTAAGCTTGTCTTGTTCCTTAAATGTTATTTCCTCTTTAGAATGAACGAAGAACAGATAGCTACCGTCTGTCTGTCGGTTCTGAGAGCTCTCTCCTACCTTCACAACCAAGGCGTGATTCACCGGGACATCAAGAGTGACTCCATCCTCCTGACAAGTGACGGCCGGGTAAGAGTCTTATGTTTGGCCCCTCCACAGTTTGCCTCATCTCTTCGTCTGTCACAGGCACAATTCTCTTAAGAACACTTTCTCATGATTCTAGTTTTCTTAGTCACAAGTCACCCACCACTCTTCCCAGAAGGCTTACAAAACGGAAATTACCATCCTGTCCTCTGTGTCATCCTATTAGTCAGAATTACCTGTGACCTGAGTTTGATGGATAATTTGCCACCTTAACAATGAGTGTGGGAAGTCATGGAGACTATGGACTTTTTCTTTTCTTTTTCTGCCACATTTCTATTTTTGTGGCAGAAAAAGAAAACGGCTGCATCCACCCTATTCCTGTGGATATGCATGTCTGCAGGAAACAGATGACCAACTCCACTCCGGGAATCTCAGGAGCATTTAATAAAGGGACAGTTTACAAAGGTGTGGGCAGATGTAGAAAACATCATAAGGAGTAGTGCATGAGGATTAGTGCAGTGCTCGAGAATGGAACACCACTTGTAATATCCCACGCCTGAAGAGGCGAGATTTATCCCAGCGGAGGTCAGCCCGGATACCGGCTCACAGATATGTGAGCAAATAAATGGTTGCTTCAAGCCACTACGTATTGAGTAGTTTGTTATGTAGCAAAACCTGACTGATACAGGCTCCTATACCCCTCCTTTCTCTGAGCCATGTGGCATCAGGTGACGTCTCTCTTGCATTTATGACCAGCCTGTGGTTGACGGCCTCTCTCACTTACCTGACAGTTGGCTGTCTCAGGACAGTGGAGGCAGCAAGGCTGTGTATCACTCATCTCCCTGCAGAGTAGCACAGACTCATTCACATGGTTGTGGCAAAGTTCCCAAGCACAGCAAGAGAAGCAAGCCCCGGTGCACAAGCCGTTTGGAGGCCTCTGCTTATACTGTGTTTGCTAAAGTAAGTCACACTGCACAGCCAAGCCTAGATCCAAGGGATGGGGAAACAGACTCCACCTCTTAATCATATTGCAAAGGGATGCAGATATGGGGAGGTGAAAAATGTGCGTGCATGTTTGCACAATCTGCCATCGAGCGGGGGAGCTATGAGAACAGGGCAAGAATTCTCCCCTGGCCTGATTCACAAAAGCACCTCAGCAAGGCCCTGTAGTCTTAGAACACAACCTGCAAAGCTGTGTTAAACTGGTCCACCGATGGCCTCTGGGGACTGGTCCTTACAGAAAAAGCAAAGCAGGGCAGTTTCAGACCAGACTCTCTTTCCCTGTTTATAGAGATTGACGGTTCAGGCTTCTGTCCTGTAAGTTCATGTCCAATATCAAAATGAGACATGAGACCAAGATAATAAGTCATTGTTTAATCAGCTTACTTAAAGATCTCCCCTCCCCTCAATGTGCAAGATTATTAAATCATTCAGTTATTCTCAAAAGTGGAACCTTTGTCTCAGGCGTCTCCTGCACCTGTGTGAACCTAGCAAGGAGCTCACAGGGACAGACATGTTGTAAGTGCTTTTAGCATTACTGGTGTTGTCCCTCACTCATTCAGTAAATATTTGCTGAATGTCTATCATGTTCCAGGGATGGTTCTGTGTCCCGGGAATGAACAAAACAAAATCACATCCTTTTTAGGCTTATTTGGGGAATGGGAATTTGATAATAAACAAACAAATAAAAAAAACCAAATCACCACCAGACAAGCAGTGACAAGTGCTAAGTTTTCTGTGATTAAGTTACGCAGAGAGCAAGGAGGGTGGAGAGTGATGAGGGTGCACTCTGGTGGAGGCTGGTCAGACAAGGTCCCTCTGAAGTGGCAGCATCACGGCAGAGACATGGGAGGGGTTGGACCCTGTGGCCGTCAGAGGCAAGAGTGGTCCAGGCACTGGGAATAGCAGCACATTGCGTGGATCTTCTGCCTCTTGGCCATGTTGTTCAAAGTTCACTCGTTCACATTTCAGAACGGCACACCATGTGGACTTCAATGGGCTTCTCCAGTTTCTATAGAGAAAGGAAACTTTTTTTCTTTTAACAGAAAGAGGGCAGAGATGGAGTGTGGCTACTCCAAGAAAAGGCTGAGTACATTTTTATATTAATGTATAAGCACAGAACATCATATAGTGGGGAAAATGTTTTCAATTATCTATTGTTATTATAAGAAAGCACCTCAACATTTAGGGTCTGAAGTCAATGGTCATTTTAGCATCGTCTCTTATGGCTCCAAGGGTTGGCTGGGCTCAGTGAGGCAGACTTGTGGCTAGGTGATGCCTGGGGCTGGAGTCATTTAGAAGTCACCCTAACTCACATGTCATGTAGTTAGTGCAGAGAGGTCAGCTGGAGCTGTCACCAGACGACCTACAAGGTGACCTCTCTCCATGTGGCTTGAGCTTCCTCATGGCATGATGGCTGGGTTCCAAGAGCGCATCCCAAGAAAACAAGGTGGAAGTACATGGCATTTTTATGACCTAGCCTCAGAGTCACATAGTGTCACTTCCACCATAGTCACAGCCCTTCCAGATTCAGTGGGGAGGGAATATAGAGTCCTTCTCAGTGGGAGGAAAATTCAGTCATACTGTAAGAAGAGCTCGTGGGATGGGCGATATTATTGTTAGAGTTTTGGGAAGATACTTTCTGCCACACAAGATACATTGGGTTCTCTTCCTGCTGGGAGATGTTTAACATCATTAGTATTAGAGAAATGCAAATTAAAACTACAGTGAGATATAACTACACACCTATAAGAATGGCTAAAATGAAAAATAGTGGTAACAACATTCATTCAAACACTGCTGGTGGGTATATAAAATGGTACAGCCACTCTGGAAAATAGCTGGGCAGTTCCTTTTAAAACTAAAAATGAACTTACTCTGCAACCAGCAATTGCACTCTTAGGCATTTATCCCAGAGAAATGGAAACTTATTTTCATGCAGAAAGTTATATACAAATGTTTATAGCAGTTTTATTGATAATAGCTCCAAACTGTAAACTACCCAAATGTTCTTCCAAGGATGAATATTTAAACAAATGATGTATCCATGTCATGGAATACCACTCAGCAATAAAAAGGAACAAACAATTGATACACACAAGAACTTGGATGAACCTCAAGGAAATTATGCTGAGTGAAAAAAAAAACCAGTCTCAAAAGGATACATACTGCATGATTCCACCTATATATTAATAACATTCATGAAATAACATAATTATAAAGATACAGAGCAGATTAGTAGTTGCCAGGTGTTACGGGGTGGGGGAAGTGTGTCTATAAAGGACACTACAATGAAGTCTTATGGTGATGGTACGGTTGGGTATCTTGATTGTGGTGGTTGGTTATGTAAGGCAACACGTGATAAAATTCCAAAGTATACACACACACGTATACGTATTGCACACACAAATGAGTTCATTTACAACTGATGAAATCTGAATAAGCTCTATGGATTGTATCAACATCAATTTCTTGGTGTTGATATCATACCATAGTTGTATAAAATGCTAACATTAGGGAGAAATAGG
Source organism: Lepilemur septentrionalis (assembly GCA_963573855.1). Lineage (NCBI taxonomy): Eukaryota > Metazoa > Chordata > Mammalia > Primates > Lepilemuridae > Lepilemur > Lepilemur septentrionalis. Next base: position 45,672 of record CAUYMX010056402.1, on the reverse strand, counting down.
TGCATATTATAACTTCCTGTGAATTCATCATTATTTAAAAATAACAAATTAAGTAAAGTGACAGTGAACTGCTCAGGTTTAAAAGGACAAATCCTTTCTGGTTTCTTAAAAGACTAGAAGAGAAATTATTTTCTATCACCTAAAAGTAAATTGTTAATTACTCATGGCAAAAATAATATCTAATGAGTCACTAATTTGTGTTAAGCAGGGGGAATGTGGTGTTTGAGGTTTGGAAGGAAAATAAATAGTATGTCATGGAGTGGTTCAAGAATTAATGATGTGATTTGTGCAAAACCCTCAGAAGCACACCAGGTACAAGGTGGATGCTCAGTCAGAAGGCATTCGCTCCACCCTTGTAATTAAGTGTTGAGCAGAATCATCACGATCTTTCCTTGGCCTGGGGCTGGCATTTGAGACATGATTCTTAGGGGCCACTACGCAGTGAGTGACTATCTTTTACCAGATTCATTGGCTGGAATGGAATTCAAACCTTTGACCTATTAAGCCCAGTGAGTTTATTGAAAAGAGACACACACAAGTCATCTTTATGATCTCTTTTTCTTTTTACTGTAAAACTGATTGCCATAATTTAAAACCTGGGAGATTTCATATAAAATTTCAGATTCCTATCTTCCTTGAAAAATCAAAGTACCTGGCAACTCTGTGCCTGAATTCACAGAGGGCAGCAATGCAAGTGGTGTGATGATGAACAGCACCATAGCAGATGCTGTTGGTGCCTTTCCCGGATCTTCATGGAACTTCCTGTTTCAGTGATCATAAGCTCCACCTCCAAATGCCACCACCCACATCTCCTAGCCTGAAGACTTTTTCTGGCCGCTGGTATCTGCTCTTGTAGTACAAGCCAAGCTACAAATTCCAGAGAATTAATGTTCACCCTCCCCAGGAGCAGCCCTGAAACAAGTATTGGGAATTGATATATCAACACCCTGCTCTCTCATTCTCGGATGGAGTAACTGTGAGGCATTTAGTCTACATGGTCTCCCAGACTTCCTCAGTGGGATTAAGTTCTAGGTGCCCACAACGGTAACTAACTTGCTTGGTAACTAACCTTTTCTTCCTTGTCTCTGCTCTCCATTTCACTGCTAGGGTTTCTGTATCTCTCAAATAAATGACTTGCGCTGAATCCTTGCCTTGGGGTGTGCTCCTTGGGAAGCACAAACTTGGAGACAATCCAGAGTGTTTGTGCCCTGCCTCCCATAGAATTTGAAGTGGGAATAAAGGACAGGTAACAGCCACACACCTGCAACCAGGACCTTAGGACCATTCCACCCCCTCTTTACTGTGCTTACGGCAATCAGGGGAAAGAAAGTGTCTCTTCACCAGCGGTGTGGACCACCAAGTGTTGTATCTACCTGGCCCACTCAACTCATTGATATTATCTGCCCTTAAGCATTTGAGTTTTCTTGTCCCTCAAATAACTAGAATTTTACTATTAGAAGACATGAAGATTACCTCCCAAATACTATTCTTAAATAAACAGAGACTAGGATGGTGTAATAACTTGGTAGAATTCATTCTGCTCCAGTAGTCTCTCAGATACACCCAACCTCTCTGCACCCTCCCTTCCTTGCTGCTCCACAGAGGTAACTGTTCCTAATGCAGGAAGCAGGGTGTGAAAACAAGGAGACCCAAGGTTTTATTTCCCTTCAACACTGTTGTACAGCCAGCCTTGCAGCAGGGGCTGGATGAGGTCTCTGTGCTGTTCTAGTTGAGCCTCTCTGATGCCTTCCCTCTCCTCTTGAATTTGGCAGCTGAACAAGGAGATCTTAAGCAGAGCTGGAGTCATCATCATCAGTCTGGTCCCTCTCTGTTATCTCTCTCACTAACAGAGATATGGGTATGGGTTCCCTGATAGAAGAGTTTGGTTGTTGGGGAGCAATGAGCAAATTTAGATTTCTTGGTTTGGCTATTGCTGGAAGGCTGTTGTGGCCCCGGGGGAAGGCTAGGATCAAAATGATAGAAAAGTTGAGAAAATGGAATGCTGATGTCTTTGGAAAATTCTAGATCATATATTGTGATTGATCACCTAATAGTTTTTAATTTCACAAAACTAAATGAAACTGATCGTTTTGGCTCTTTAACATTTGCCACATACTTGCAGATTGACTTGGTTTTTCAAAGTGCGAGCCATGAACTATCCATATTAGGTTCACCAGGCTGTTTGTTAGTGCAGGTTTCTTGAGCCCCAAATCAGACATATATAAGAATTTCTGGGGATAGAGTCTAAAAATATACACTGAGAAGGAAAAATAGCAATGGAACAGAGAAAATTTCTAGGAGGTGATAAACTTGGTAGGCCTGAGAAGTCAGGCCCTATGTGGTAAAGAAGAGGAGGCTCTCAGCATGGCAGTTTGGGGTGAGCCTGAGCACGACCACTCGTGGGGAGCTTCACGTGGAGCTCTGGAGAAGACACCTCAAAAAAAAAAAAACTAAAAAAAAAAAAACTCCTTAGAAAATCTTCAGGGAGGTCTGCACATAAAAGTTCTTTGCTGGACTGCATCAGGAGATCCTCCTGACTTGGGAAGATCTTTTCTTCAGCAGCTGTGGAATGTTGACAAAGGTCTTCCTTTGCTCCCTCACAGGGATCTCTCATAATTTCCACCTGGTCCCCTTGATCTCTGAAGACCTTTAGCTCCATGCTCTTGGTTTTCTCTTCCCTATCCTCTCTCCTTAAAGCAGAAGTTCTCAAACTTTAGTGAGCATCAGAACCTGCTAGAGAGTTCTGCAAGAAACAGATTCCTGGACCCCACCCCCCGAGATGTGGATTCAGTCAGGCTAAGTAATACCCAAGAACCTGCATTTCTAACAAGCTCTCAGGTGAGGCTGATGCTACACCTATCGAGTACCATTGCCCTCTAGCAAACACTCAGGAATTAGGTACCAAAATGGCCATCTTTTGCCTTAGCTGAAAGCCTAGAGCAGACACAGAATTCTTTAGAGTGTATGTAACTTACAGAGCATGGGTTTTTTACATTCTGTCTTTAAACCTGTATCCATCCTGTGCATAGACTCCATTTTGCCTACCCCTGCCATCCCAACCCTCCATCCTTTTGTGGGACCCCTAATTCCTAGCTAGGACATGTTAGAGATGGATAAGTGTCTCAGCTTTAAGTAGACTCCTTGAACCCTAAACTATAGTTCTTTGTCTGGTCCTTGTGTATCAAGCTACATCTTCTCCTTTTAGGAGGCAATGTATTAATGGCAGTTCTTTTAGCCTAACTGCATTAGTGAGACAAGGGTAGTTTCCTAAGAAGCCAAATTGTATGATTCTATCTAAAGTAAGGCTCAGCTTAGCGTCTGCATGATTTGCTTTTAAGATCTGCCTGCAGTGCTTTATTATGCTCATTACTTGAGTTTTCATTATCTGCTTGCAGATTTATTTGGATGAATGTTGTGTGCAATTATGTTCTTTTAGAAAATTGTCTCTTTTATGTACTTGGATGAGTAAAAAATCACGCTAAAGCATTTATACTCCTACAACAGAAGAACAGGCCTAACTTCCAAGTGTTGAGTTTCAATTGCTCGTCTTCCATTTTGTCAGGGAGATAGGTATTAGAATGCCGGATTTGGAGGGGTTTGGATATTTTTTTCATGTCAGCAAAGAGAAACCCACACTAGAGATATTAAAATTAATAACTGCCAATACTAAAATGCTGATGCATCCACCTCCTGAATCATTCAGGTTTCTTAAATTTATAGGCAAACAAAATTTATGAGCATGATTGTTTCTTCTTTATCTGTGAAGTGGGGTTGCAAATTTACTCACACTCTAGCTTTGGAATTAACCAGCTGCACACACACGCACACACACATGCACACACAATTATAGTTTCTCTGTTTCCTAGAACCAACCCAGAATCTTCAGAAAGCTCTATGAGCTAGATTCTTTTTAAAACATCTCTATTTTAATTCAATCCATTAATTTAGTCTGCTTGAATAATTTAAACATTGTCTATCAAAGTTCAACCGCGTTATTATGAGGTTTAAATGATACCTTGAAAAACTCAGTCTTTCAGATTTAGCCACTGGCTGCTCCCTCCTCTCCCTCCCACCCTCACTCTTTCTCTCGATGGCATCTGGGAGAGGAAGGGACAAACATGGCTTGTGGCATCTCAGAGTGAAGGAGATAAGACCCATCTTCTTGTTCCTCTCTCTTCCCTGCTTTGATGTAACTGAATTCTCCTGCTACCTGGACATGGTGACCACTGAGGTTATCTGGTCCCATCAGTGTCTGGGTTGTTCAGAAGGCACCTCTGCAGGATTTCACAGCCTCTGGCCTCAAGTGTTGAAAGTTTCCTTTTAGGGTGCCTCCTTGGCCCAATCCAAGGCTTGTGCCAGGCCTTTCTCCGTTCTCTCACTGAGATCTGAAGGAACTTCTGGATGCCTGCACATCACACACAGTCCATGAGTAGCACAGCCTCAAGCTCACTGCCTCTGTGCTGTTGTGCCATCTCTCCACAGAGGCCATGCTGGGCAAGGCCAAAGCAGGTGTCCAGTTTTCACTAGTATGTCTGTACCATTGTTAAAATATTGCAATATTCCCATGCTGGTTGGTTAGCAACCACTGTTTTAAGTCCTTAGAGCATCCCTCATCCCCAAGCCCTTTTCCAGGATACCCCTTCCCTTACCTCATTAAAAATGGTAATCCTCCCCAGGGTAACTCTAAGACCCTGCTTGACTTTATGTCTAGATTCTGATTGGCCTAGATTAATCTGATTATTAAATATTTGGAGTATTACCTCTGATGTATGTAGGACTTCTCCTATCTCTTGTTTGTGTGGGGATGTACGTGTTCCATCAGGAATACGCCACCATCTTCCCCCAATCCAAATCACACTGCCACTAGCCTTGGGCTGATTAGTGAGAAGATTATGAATGAGGAAATAAAAAAAGAAAAAAAATCACATTAATAATTTTCAAAATTTTACCTCCATTTCCTCTTTGTTCTAGAAACATCTGTCTTCAGTGTGTCAATAATAGTTTCAGAAAGCACCCCAATGTGCCTTCTGTCACATCATGTGGTAGCATGCATGTGTCCATAAATATAAAATAAAATCAATCTAGTAGCAAGTGTTTTTTGAGTATCTGCCGTTTACCCAGCTCTTAAGGAACACAGTAAGCCTCTACAACCAGAAAGCAGAGCTGTTGCCCCTGAGGAATGTCATCTCTAACCAGAGGGGGTAAATCAACGCTAGAAAACACTTTGAGGTTGAGCGCATGCTAAATTCTCTTGCATTTGAAAAGGAGAGAGATCAATACGGGCTCCTGAGAAGAATTCCAGAGGAAGTGAGATGTGGTCAAGGTAGGCTTAAGAATTGAATATGCAAGAAAAAAATATGAACAAAAACTCAAAGTTGGGAATAGACCTTAGGATGACCAACTCCTTCTTAATTGCCTGGAACTTTCTGGGTTTTAGCCCTGGAATCCCACATTCCAGGAATGCCTGCAGTCCCTAGGAGTGGTTTCAGTGTGTTCAGAAAGCAATGAGGGATGAGGTTGGCTATGTGAAGACGCACCAGATTATGGAGGACCTTGAAAGCCATTCAGGTGGGCTGCAGTATGTTCAGGTCAGCAGCAGGAAGCCTGGGCGTGGTGACAATATTGACAAGGCTTTTATCATGATGCTGAAGTGAAGAGATGAGGCCCTATGCAAACAGATGCCCCATTTAACCTCCCCTGTTCATGAAATACTCCTTCCTCTTCTGTTTTCTAGCTTAACCGTGGTCTCCTATGTTTCAAGCTGTAATGTGCACAATAATGGCCTGGGTATCTTGTTAAAATGGAAACCCAGACTTCAGTAGGTCTTGGGGTGGGGGCTGAGATTCTGCAAGTCTAATAAGTTTCTAGGTGATGCTACTGCCGTTGACAATGCTTTAAGTAGCAAGACCCTGGATCCCACCCCTACAGTCTTTTCGGGATCCCTGTCATCAGTTATCCTAACTCACTCCTCTACCTTTAATGGCAGTCCCCAACCTTTTTGGAACCAGGAACTGGTTTCATAGAAGACAATTTTTCCATGGACCTGGGGTGAGGGGCATGGTTTGGGAATGATTCAAACACATTACATTTATTGTGCAGTCAAACCTCTCCGCTAATGATAATCTGTATTTGCTGCCTCTCCCCAGCGCTAGCATCACCATCTCAGCTCCACCTCAGATTAACAGGCATTAGATTCTCATAAGGAGAACACAACCTAGATCCCTCACCTGTGCAGTTTACAGTAGGGTTCACGCTCTCATGAGAATCTAATGCCACTGCTGATCTGACAGGATGTGGAGCTTATGTGCTGATGCGAGTGATGGGGAGGGGCTATAAATACAGATGAAGCTTCACTGGTTCGCCCACTGCTCACCTCGTGCTGTGTGGCCCAGTTCCTAACAGGCCATGGACCGGTTCTGGTCTGCAGGCCCAGGGATTGTGGACCACAGATCTTTAACATCTGCCACTCCTCTAGCTCCCTTCTTTCAGCCTGTACTTTGCTCTTCAATACAGAGTGGTGGTTAAATTCCTGAATCCTGACTCTTCCACTTGCTAGCTCTATATCCTTGGGAAAGTGGCCTAGCGACTTTTGTGCCTTGGCTTGCTTACCTGTAAAATGGGGATAATAATATTTCCTACCTCATTAGTTTCTTGTGAGCAGTCAAATGGGATAATGCATGTAAAGGGTTTGTAGTGTTACCTGGAATGTAGTAAGAGCTCAATGAGATTTAGCTAGTATACTAGTTTCCTGGGACTGCTATAAGAAGTTACTGCCAATGGAGTGGGGGTTTTTTTTTTTATTCTCTCTAAGCAGGATTTGTTCTCTCACAGTTCAGGAGGCCTGAAGTCCAAAATCAAGGTGTTGGCAGTGTCGGTCCCTTCCAGAAGCTCTGAGGGAGAATCTATTACATACCTCTCTCCTAGGTTGTGGTGGTTGTGGCAATCCTTGGTGCTCCATGTCTTGTAGACCCATCACTCCAGCCTCTGCCTGGTCTTCACATGGTCTTCTTCTCTGAATGTCTGTGTGTCCTCTTCTTTTATTATAAGTACATCAGTCATTGGCTTTAGGGCTGTCCCTTATCCGGTATGACCTCACCTTAACTAATTATATCTGCAAAGACCCTATTTCCAAATAAGATCACATTCTGAGTTTCAGAGGGACATGAATTCTGAGAGACACTACTCAACCCACTCTATAGAGAATAATCATCATCATCGTCACTATTGTAATTTTCACTACATTTTTAACTGCAGGAGTCCTTCTATCTATATTAAAACACATCTCATTTCTTGAAAAGCAGTCTGACAGAAATCTATCTGAATTCTGCCCCCAACTCAAACTGAAACTATGGGTTATCTGGGACACCCTCATTGCCAAGTACAACAGCCACTCTCTGTTCTATCTGGTTTGATCTCCCTGGTGTTTCCTGGCTGTTGGCCATCTGCACCCTGGCTTCCACAAGTCGTTCTCCTTTGCTTGTCCTCTGACTTCATCAACCCAACTGCCCACTATTTTATATTTGACCATCTTCTTTTTCCATGCTATGGCTCTGCAAGGGTGACTGACCACCACCTATATCTTGAGGTGATGGTGGTGGCCTGGATCTTAATAGGAGTTTGAGGCACACAGGTGTGTGCACTTGTCAAAGCTCATCACATGATAAACCTAAGATGTGTGCATTTCCCTGTATGTAAATTTTACATAAACTGTAAAGTATCATTGAACTCTAGTTAATGCTAAATTAGGAGTGAGGTGTACTGATGTCAACAACTTAAATTTGAAATGCCTAAAAGAGATGGATAGTTAGAGATGGATATCTTTTAGAGATGGATATCCATCTCTAAAAGAGTTGGATAGTTGGGTGGTTAGAGAGATAGGTATGTTATAAAGCCCACACAACAAAACATTAGCCATTATAGGTTCTACTTGGTGGGTGTAGGGATGTTCACTGTTCAATTCTTTCAGCTTTAGCATGTGTTGGAAAATTATCATAATAATACACTGGGGAGAAAAATCTTGTCTCTGGGTCAGACCTCTCTGCTAAATCCTGATCCTTATAATAATATTAATGCAGTTGTTCTTCTTTCTCAGAGGCTTCTTTCATTTCTTATGATGGAGGATCCATCCTTTCAACAACACTGATTTTGAGGGCCTATTATGGGGCATGCATTACTGTGGGTCCTGAAGCTACGGAAGTAGAGTTTTTAAACTCTAGCCAAGAAGACTTGGGATGAGATATGGAGGAGAGTCAGGATGATTCTTATGAGTTCAGAATTAGCAGCTGGGGTGGATGTTGGTGCCATTAGCCAGGACAGGACAGATAGATGAGGGGTCAGATCTGGAGCAGCGAGAGGGATGCTGAGTTCGTTTGAAAGCACCTGGGTCATCCATGTGGAAACATACACTAGTTGGAAATACAGGTTTTGAATGGAGGAGAGAAGTCTGAATTAAGCTTGGAATGAAAAAGAGTCTCCAGCAAGAGAATGTAAAAAGAGAAGTGATGAGAGTTGGAACCGGAACCTCAGGGAACCCTAATATTTAAGGTGTGGGCAGCACAGATAGAGCCAGGACAAAAGGTTGAAAAAGGAAGTTCAGAGATGTTAAAAGAATCAAGAGACAGAGAATTCATACTGTAAAGACTGTGCCTTTGATCTATAGAAAATTTTAACCTCCAATGATCATTCTGAACCATTGTTTTCTTTTGTATTCTATCATCACTAACAACTGTAAAGGACTCATTGATGTCCTCCTTAATAAGGCCATCTGAAGTTCAGCCCAGGTCATCATGACTAGAAATTCTGCCTTTCATAAATAAACCGAATCCTGGTCATCTAGAATATATAAACCAGCAGGGTGCAATAAGTTCTTATGCGTGCATGAGCTCTGTGCAAGAATTTTCAAAGTTTTTCTTTCTCCTTATGTTATCTAAGATAAATAGCATGTATATCTACTGGATCCTTAGGATGAACGCTTTAAACCCCTGACAGCCCAGTGTGGACACCCAGCCTCTATGGCCATGCCTCCACCTGTACTGATGTTCACAGTGGCAGCTTCAATTGTCCACAAAGGAGCAAACCAAAAAGGGAAGGGGAACCAACACTTCCAGTGACATCTAAGCATATCTAAATGAAGGTCTTGCAATATTTCAAATACAGGAAAGAGGATAATTCTTTGAATCATTTCATGATACATGGAAATCTAAATGGGTTCAACTTAAAAGAACTTAAACTGCATCAGTTTGTACAAAATTCACATTGATAATAGCAATTTACTTGCATTAAAGCATCATTTGTTACACTGAAGTTGTGGGTTTGAGATTTAATGAATGTGTTGTTTGGGTGTATTTAATTTGTAAGGATTTTTATTTTGGTTCCATAATTTTATAAATGACGTAAACAGTAGGAGTTTAGACATTTGGAAGTCAATCCTGGTGGCCCTGCGAGAAGTTCTTCCGTTACAATGGACTATGCCTTTCCAACAAAGGATCTGACAGCCTCTCTTCTGATACTTCCAAGACCTATTAATGGGACTGTTTGTTTTGAATTTGAAACTCTATATTTCCATGTCCAGCAGACATTATTTTAAATTGTTAGTTTGTTGCATTCCTTTCCTTTTCAGATAAAGTTATCTGACTTTGGTTTCTGTGCTCAAGTTTCCAAAGAGGTACCGAAGAGGAAATCACTGGTTGGCACTCCCTACTGGATGGCACCTGAAGTGATTTCTAGGCTACCCTATGGGACAGAGGTAAGGGGGTCACACTTATTGTCTGGGGGTGGCAGGGCCAACGAGATGCTCAGGGATGCAGTGGTTCTGAGGTCGTTGGTGAACACAGGAGATCAGGGTGATGACTTTTGACTCCCCATTTAATCCCTACTCACTAGATGTGGCACAGCACAGACCGTGGCAGGAGGCCACCTCTAGCCACTCTGAAGATATCACCATGGTATTTATCCAGAGGCTGCTTACTGCGGTCCTGCAATGAACACTGGGAGAGAGTCCCTCAAACTCTGACCCCACTGTCAGTGGCAGACACATACAAAGCAAGGCAATGCAACTGGAAGAGTGTCTGGAGACACAGTTGAGCAGGCATGGTGATTCAGAGAAAGGATAGAGGATCTGAAAAAGTGCCACAAAATAGGGGTAATAGTTGCATGAGCAATATTGTTTTCTTGTGGGAAAAAAATCATCTATGAATATTGTATAATAGCATATTCAAAAATATAGAACAATATCAATTTCCCCTGGAAAGGAAACATCACTCATAGTCTATTAAAGGGTAGGGTCTGGGTATGTGAATATGAGGGGCTAGAGGAAGTGGAGAAAAGACTTCTCGGGAGGGAATAAAGTAGACTGGATGCTCGGAGCCACACAGGCTTCCTTCACGGGGAGACCAAAGGGTTTGTTCCAACTGGACATGGTGTTCCCACACATTGTGGTGCAGATGTTGACTCTAAGAGAGGAGAAGCATGAGAAAACGTGGAGACGTGGCAATGGACCGGTGAGCTAAGGATATTGACATACGTTAAGGCAGACTCTGTTTCTTTCCCTTCTTTGCTTGACCTTGGATGAGTAGTCAGCTTGTTTTTCTCACTGTGGTCCTGAGAGATAAATTCTCAGTGACAGTCACTGCAAGGGGTATAACAGTAATGCAGTGAACAGATAAGAGGTGTAATGAGGCCATAGCTGGGAAGTGACTGGAGCTGGGAATTTATAGCACAGCCATGGCTCCTCATTGTCCTGATTTCCGTTCTCTACCCCAAAAGAATTGCTTGTCATCTCTCCTTTTTCTTTTCTCTATTCCCTGAAAATGGTTTTGTACAGCAGGGTTTTGTGCATGCTGCTTTGAAATGATAAAACATAAAGAGAAAAACCCCAAAGTAGGGAGGGAAAGAAATATTTTTAAAATCAAATTAATAAAAGAATCAGAATGTATTCTGCATTGTGCAATGGAGCTCTTTGCCATTTGTTATATGTCCAAACTTCTCTTATTTTCTTATGATTTAAATGCAACTCTCTTCTCTATTTTCGTAACATAAAACTTTGGATGTTTTTCTCATCTGCTTTGATAGGCAGTTAGCTGCTGAAGTTAGCAGGGTAAAAATTAAAGCACTGAATTTCAGGATACTCATTTATACCCGATTGATGGAACATCATTGAAGTTGTCTCTAAAAAACAAACACCATTAGCAAAAACTCAGTAACCCAACAATTCAGCCTATAAATCTGTATTGTAAATTTTGAAAGATTACAAATAGCATATTCATTTATGGAATGAGTAGGAATCTATTGGCTTCTGAGGACACATCCAACATTTCAGAATATTCTCTTTGCCTGAGATAACCAGCGGGTTGTGCCTAACAGGTGGACATCTGGTCCCTCGGGATCATGGTGATAGAAATGATTGATGGCGAACCCCCCTACTTTAATGAGCCTCCCCTCCAGGCGATGCGGAGGATCCGGGACAGTTTACCTCCAAGAGTGAAGGACCTACACAAGGTGAGAAGCAGCAGCTCTTGCGAAAGTTCAAATAGTTTTTGGATTTTTCAGTCTCTCTGTGGTTTTTATCACATCAAGCAGGTAAGATCCTATTTACAGGCATGAGATTTGGAATCAGTCACTTAGATTCAAATCTCTGCTCTTCCATTCATTCACCGGGCAAGTGACGCAGCCCCTCCTAAGTTCTTCATCTGTAAAATGGGTGACTATTGATTCCTATCTTAGAGGGTTGGTTAGAAAAGCAAATTAGGTGCTTTATTCAACAGTCACTGATTGAGCATCTATTACATGCTGGGTACTTGTAACTGCCAGAGATATCCCAGTGCATGACCCCAGATGTCCTGACTCTTGTAGAGCTTGCATTCTGGTTGGGGAGATGGACAGTAAACTATAAGCAAATGGATAAACAAAGTAATTTCAGAGAGTGGTGCATGCTATGAAGAAAATAAAGTACTGCGATGTGACAGAGGTACAGAAGAAGGGATTGGGAGCTGCTTTAGGCTAAAGAGTGAAGGAAGCCCTTTCTAGGGAGAGATCATCTGAACTGAGTCCTGAAAAGAAGGAAGGCACAAGCCATGCCAAGATCTGGGAGAAAAATGTCCCAGGCAGAGGGAACCTCATGTGCAAAGGCCTTAAGTCAAGAAAGAAGGCTTACGTGGCTGCAGTGAAGTGAGCAAGGGGAAAAGGTAGGTCGTGTCAGAGAGGTGGGCAGCAGCTAGATCATTCACGGCAATGAAGGCCATGGTTAGTATTAATATTAAATATAATACCTGTAAGGGACCAAGTGGGGTCTTTCCTGTTTTCCAAGGATTGCCAATTAGGCCAAACTCAGAAAAAAATGATGCTAAGTCCAAAAATCACCACTGTGGGGGACTGCCAGCACCCCACAGGACCACTGCGAGAAACGCTGACCCTGCACACACATCCCCTCCCACCTGTTTCATGACAGTAAGAAAGAGCGTAAGGCCACCTTTTGGAGACTCATTTGTAATGGTAGCATCTCCTCTTCCTTCCCCCTAAATCTCAGGGAAGAGCTCCAATAGAATCACTCATGTAGTTTGCGTGGACCTGCAAAAGAAACTGCTTGAATTGAGCAAGAGAGTGAAGCTTTTACTGGATTGAACTAAGTTTAACTAATGAAAGTGACTAAAAATGTGTTGTATGAAAATGCTCTCACGACCGATGAGTGCCAGTGTTCTTCAGAGTCATGCACAAGAGCAGCTTTAATCCTAATGGTTCCAAAAAACTGGAAACCACCCAACGTTGTTTCCAAAATGGATGAACAATGTGTAGTATAATTGGACAGTGAATACTACACAGTCATGGAAAACAGACAACTTTTGCCACACGTAAGGGATGAATCTTACAGATGCGATGTTGAGTGAAAGAAGCCAGAAAGAGTTCACAATATATGCTCCATTTAGAAAAAGTACAAAATCAGGCAAAACTGATTTATACTATTAGAAGTCAGGATAGTGGTGGTCTTTTGCCAGGGAGTGGATATTAGCAGAAAGGGGGCTTGAATTAGCTTCCTGGAATGGAAGAAAATTTCTATATCTTGATAGGGTTAAAGAATAAATAGGGATAAATGCATGTAAAAATCCATTGAGTCATACACTTAATATTCACGCACTTGAATGTATGTAAGGTACACCTCAAAAAAGTAAACGACAAGAAATTAAAGGGAAAGGATGCTATGTGATAGCCTTACAAAAGCTTGTTTCTCTTAAAGGAAGGGTATTCCACAGAGCCAAGATGATTGCAGTTGTTAGAAAAATAAAACTATTCCAAGTTTATACTATGCTTCTTCACCAGATACTTATGACCTGCACCTGCAAAGGAAGCACTTCACAATAGCTGCTCTAATCACTATTATTACCACTGCTATTTTATTGAGTAAGTTTTCATTCTCAGTTGCTCCATCCTTTGCCCCTATTATTTCAAACTTGAAGAAGGTAAGGAAAATACCATGTGCTAATAAAGGCAATACCCGCTTTTGCTTTCACACTGTCTTTCTCCTTAAGGTGACTTTCTAGAATTTGAAGCGGTTGATGTGATTAACGGGGAAAACCATTTTAGTGGGGCTGGGCTAGGTGTCTGTGCTAGTCCTCAGGATGGTACCCGTGTGTTTTCACAGGTTTCTTCAATGCTGCGGGGATTCCTAGACCTGATGTTGGTGAGGGAGCCCTCTCAGAGAGCCACAGCCCAGGAACTCCTTGGACATCCATTCTTAAAACTGGCAGGTCCACCGTCTTGCATCGTTCCCCTCATGAGACAATACAGGCATCACTGAGCAGACAATTCAAGTAGGTGACAAAGTTAGATGAGGACTTGAGACTAATTCAGGAGAACATGAGGAAACCACAGAACATGCAAAAGGCCTGTGCATCCTAGACCAGCTGCTGGTGGGACAGTGTGATGACCAGCAGGGTTCGACAGACCAGGGCATCTTCTTGTGTCTTAATAGGCATCTCTCCACTGACAGCTGGTGTGGTCATTTGGAACACGGCTTTAATAAGTCATTATATTTTTCAGCCCTTCATCCAGCAAATCAGAAGGACTGAGTACAAACTCCGTTATGATATATCCTAGCCACATGCAGGGTAACACGTAGGATTTTCTATATTGAAAGAATACTTTTCTGGCAAAAAAAAAAAAAAAAAAGAAAGGAAAACAAAAAGCACTTTTTTCTTAATGGTAGCAGTATAATGTATTTTGCAATGAATTTGTAATTTTTCTGTACGATAGTTTTGATAATTTATAGTACTTTGATGTCATGTAGCCATTGTATCAGTTGAAGTAATACTTGTTTACTAGCAGGAGTTTGAACAAAGCCTTTCCTACTTTTTTAATCCCTTTCAGAGAACCAATGATTCTTTAGGAACTTTGAATACTGAATGACTCTTAATCACCGTCAGCTTTAGTAGAATATCTTTCTTATCTTAACAAGTGTCTTATGTGATGAGAGAAGAATTAAGAGTGATGGTGATAGTGTGCACATTTCATTACTCCAACCAAAAATGATGAAATAGAATTTGAGCTACAGTATACCACCAAACTACTCCTTGGGATAAAGCTAAATATTTTGAAAAATCACATTTTTTCCTTCAAGATTTCTAGTAGCAAAATCATTTTTTGCACACCAAGATGTTTCCCTCAGTGCCCTTCCTCAAATGGGTACAGCATCCCCTTGTGGCCAAATTTCCCTCCCAGGGAGCAATTTCAGTGCTAGGATCATTGGACTCGGTTCCCCAAATCGAATGTTTCGGTGAGACCCTGAGAATTCCAGGCTTACAAGGGAGAGGAGAGTGAACAGGGCAAGGTGTTTAGTTTCGTTTGTCACTGTTTTGGAAACTCTGTATGCTAGCACACCAAACTCTTGTCTGTATTTACCTTTGTCCCACAGTATTGATTGCTATTGTTCATGTATCGTGCTGGAAGTCTGAACTGACTCTAGAGGATGACTTAGCAAGGGGGTATTTTACCAGGTATGATCCGACTTCAGTTGTGACCATGTGTTTCCGACATAGAGGAGTTGTGCTGCTGTCTAGATCTTCTTGAATGTTGATAAAAAAATGAATGACTACTACAATACATTTTGTGTTGCTTGTTGGATGAATTTGCATGTTAACTGTAGGCTGATATAGATTTGCCTTTAAAACTCTGGAAGAGCTACATAGTCATCATTAGTTTCTATTAATTATGCATCAGACAAAAGCCATTTGTTACCAAACTGGGAAAACAGAGGCTTTTCTTAATGACTTCATATACTGTAACAAATATGAATTTAAATTTGTGAAAATGCTCTGGTTGCTCTAAGCATAATTAAGAATTTTTGTAATTAATAGGTTGTTATTTATTATTGCTAAAAAAGGGAAAAAAAGGCATAAAATGACCTTTTACTGATTAAATTTTCAGTTTTTCCCCAAACTGGAAATGCCTCATCATAAATAGGATCTTCGATTTTGCTTCAAAAAATACAGCAGATCAATGTTTTATGTAAAATATTAAAGTATTGATATAACTACATAAGAATAAAAACAATCTAAATCCAGAAAATGACAGTCCTAAAAGTTCATGAAACAGATTGTCTTAACTTAACCAGAACTATGTAGAAGTAGAAAGAAAAGAAAAAATCTTTTTTTAAACCGGAACATTAAAAACCATTGCAGAAAAGAGTGGATTTTGGATTCAAACATTTTCAACAGTGTAATGGAAATTTTTCTGTAATTTTC
Organism: Lepilemur septentrionalis; assembly: GCA_963573855.1. Classification (NCBI taxonomy): domain Eukaryota; kingdom Metazoa; phylum Chordata; class Mammalia; order Primates; family Lepilemuridae; genus Lepilemur; species Lepilemur septentrionalis. Next base: position 29,941 of record CAUYMX010056402.1, on the reverse strand, counting down.
TTACCATTGGATATTTTTTAAAGTATTCATTGAGTTTACCAAAAGTAACTGTAGCTTAAAAGGTTTTGTGAGCACTAACTATTGGCAGAAGCTGCATTTGCAAATAAAAATAAATGTTTGCCTTTTCCCCTTTGTGTTATTGGAAACTTCAGTGATTTCCCAAATTTGTCTTCTCGGGTAACCAAGAATGGTTTGTTTCTTTGTGATCTTGGGGAATACAAATGAGTTGGCAAAAGTTGACTGTAACATCATCATGACATGAACTGAAGACAAATATTCCCATCCCCAGAGGTTGCAAATAGCGTAAGAAAAACTAATAAAGAGCTCTATGTTTTGTGAAAGCAAGTTTAAAAAAAGGGAATTTTCAGAAGTGTAATTCAGAAAGGTCTAAGATTTTTTTTTTTCCTTAAAGGGTTAAAGAAAGGAACAGTAACTCACTGCAAAGTCCTACTTACATGTAAGCATCCATTTCTCCCCAGATCTTTGGATGGGTCTAAATAAAGAATATAAAGTTTTAAAAAACATACATGAGATGCTAAAAGGGAAAGGGCTTGTTAAGTTTGTGGCAATGTGCAAGGTTTTATGAGGAATCTGGGATTTTCCCTCACTGGTACCAGAGAGATCATGAAGCAGAGAAGTTGAGGTCAATGCAGCAGCAAATGGGGAATAGAAGAGCAACTGGCTGATACTTAGCAGGATTTGCTGAGGTCGTGAGCTTCTGGGGATGCGCTATTGTGAGCAGTTGAAGATGACTTAGGAAGGTGAACTCACGAGTTGCCTCTTAAGTGGCAGAGATTGTATGGGCGTGGGGAGAATCCCACTCTAAAACCAGAGCAAGAATTTTCCCTAGTCCCACTGAGATCTGAAAAAAACCGATTTTTTAGAAAGTGAGCAAAATTCAAACTATGTGCATTTCTCTTGGAAGTTTCAGTAAATTACATTTTATTTCAAGTAAAACCTAGGCTACTATGTCCAGTCCAGCTTTTTAATCCAAAATGAAATGGCAAACTCAAGACCAGGAAGCATCAGAAGCAATATTAGACCAACCAGTCAAGAGGTGCCTTTATTCAAACCACTTATATTTGCCAAAGTAAATCCCTATTTTTTTCACCTGGAAAGCCAACTTCCCCCTCATTGATTGCCTCATTGATTTTCCATCTTTGTTTGCCCTCTTACAAAAATGAAACAAATCCATCTTCATCCTTCCCCATCTCTCCTCTGAGGGTCAAAGAAACCATTTTAGTTTTGTTTTCTTATTTCAAGAAAGCATCCCAATGGTCAGAGAGTAGTGTATTTTAATTCATTTTGAAAAACAAACTCACATGGATTAATTCTTCAGGTCATCTTATTTCGACTTGGCACATTATGAAGTCCAAACAACTCTGCATAGTTACATTTAAAGGGTTCTTGTGCTGCAAAGTTCACTGGGTGCGGGTAGCAGAGAAACATTCCCAAGACAATCACTAGACATGCAGAATGCCAGCCAGAAGCGTGGGTCACTTTCAGGGGTCTTGCTGCAGGGAACATGAGGTTGTACGTGTGTGTGCTGACAACTGTATAGGGTAAGCCAGCTGTGTCCAAGGGAGCAAAGCACCCCCTATTCCTCTGAACCTAAAAGGGGTTTCCTCCCAAAAGAAGTGTTTTCAATTCCTAAACTTTGGAGCCAGATACCACTCCAAGTGGCATTTGTGGCTCCTTGGAGAGTCAAAGCCAAGCCTCCATGAGCATGAAAGCTGGTTGTGCCCCTCCTTCCCCACTCCCCAGCATGGAGAGAACAATTGCCATTCACCCCATAAATCCAAAAGAATCCCCCTGATCCCTGGGTTTAAGCATGGGCGCAGGCCAAGCAAGCCTCGGATACCCAGGCCTGTTTGATTGTAGCTATGTTGGTGTATCCCGTGTACGAGGTGGAAAAGTGCTCTTGTTCTACCTGATCCAGTTGAGAGAGAGGATGTGGGGGCTGCCTGCCTAGTGGCCCCTAGCCCATGTGCTTATACTGGGATCGGTCCCTAGGGATCTGCACCTGGTTGGCAGTCATTTTGTGGTGGATGTGGTAAATCGCAAGCGTTACCACGATGACGAGGCCCAGGATGAGCCCCAAAATCAAGGGCAAGGTTTCCTCCAGTTGCTCTCTCTCATCCACTGGGCATTTGTGCTCTGAAATGGGAAAGAAGAAAAGCAGTGAGTCCTGGGCACAATATTTTGAATCAGACGTTTTATCAAAACTAAAAGGGAGATAGAGATGAGAAGATTTCTCAAGGAACCTTTGGGGAGACAACGTTTCAAAAATAATATTCCCTAAACCAACCCCAAGGTTAACCACTTAATATTTCTACATCATGTAGAACAAAAATACACTCGATCCAACAGGGCAGCATTCAGTTATCGGATTCTTGGCAGATGTCAACAAAGCATCCAGATAATTTAATTTTCAGTTTTGGCATTGGATACAACCACCATCATTTTTAGTGTGCACTTACTACTTTTAACTATTTCTTGAAGTGTTATGTACACATACAGATTGCACACAAATGTATAATTTTCAGAAAGACTAGAAGTACCAAGTGTCGGCAATGACACACAACAACTAAAACTCTTAACATTGTTGGTGGAAGGTGATATAACCACTCTGTAATTTCTAACAAAGACAAACACACCCAGAATTCTATTCCTGGGTATTTACCCAAAGAAAATGAAAACATATGGACACAAAAAGACATGAACATAAATATTCACAGAAGCAGAAGCTTTCTTCACAAAAACCTCAAACTAGGAACAACCAAAATGTCCATTAAAGTAGAATAGAGAAATAAATTGTGGTGTATGCGTATAATGGACTAGTCAATAATGAAAAGGAACGAGCCGTGGCTACACATAACAAAATGGATGAATCTCAAAAATATTGTGTTGAGTGAAAATTGCCAGACACGAAAGAGTACATGTTGTATGACTGCATACGCACTTATAGGAAGTTCAAGAACAGGTAAAACTAACTTTATGGTGATAGAAATCTGAATGTGCTCACATCTGCAGAAAGGATGCCTCAGGTATGATGGAAATATTGTAGATCTTGGTCTAGGTGACATTTACGTGGTTGCAAGTATACATGAAAAAGCATTGAGCTATAAATTTTAGATTTGTGCATTTTAAATTTTTTATTGATACATATTTGTACATATTTATGGGGTACGTGTGCTATTTTGTTACAGGTGTAGAATGTGTAATGATCAGGTTGGGGTATTTAGGGTATCCATCACCAAAAGCATTTATCATTTCCGTGTGTTGGGAACATTTCAAGTCCTCTCTTCTAGCTAGCTTGAATTATACAATACATTGTTGGTAACTATGATCACCCTGCTCTGCTGTTGAACATTAGAACTTATTCCTTTTATCTAACTGTATGCTTGTACCCACTAACCAACCTCTCTTCATCCTCCCTGTGCACACACACCCTGACATCCTTCCCAGCCTCTGGTAACTATCATTCTACTCTCTACCTGCTCGAGATCAACTATTTTAGCTCCCACGTGTGAGTGAATACATTTGATATTTGTCTTTCTGTGCTTGGCTTATTTCACTCAACATAATGACCTCCAGTTGCATCCATGTTGCTACAAACAAATGATGAGACTCCATTCCTTTTTATGTCTGAAGAGTATTCCATTGTGTACTCATGTTCTTTACCCATTCATCTGTTGATGGACACTTAGGTTGATTCTATATCTTTGCTATTGTGAATAGTACTGCAATAAACATGAGGGTGCATGTAATACATATAAATTATACTATAATTTTATTTTTTTTGTAGAGACAGGGGTCTCACTATGTTCAAACTCCTGTCCTCAAGTGATCCTCCCGCCTCAGCCTTCCAAAATGCTGGCATTATAGGTGTATGTTACCCAGCCTGTAATTTTTAGAAAGTAAGTGTAGAGCCTGAAGAATTTTCACAAATGAACACCCCATGTAACCAGCACATAGATCAAGAAAGAAAATGTTACCAGCACCTCAGGGTTGATTTTTTTTTTAACCCTTCTAACATTCAACATAGTTTAATAGCTCTGTGTCTCCATTTTTATGTAGAACCAAAATAAATAAATAAAAAATAAACAAACAAAACAAAAAACAATCCTTGGGAGACCTTCTGGTGGTCAAATAGTCTGCAGAGCTAACCAGAATTGCATCCCTAGAAGCCAGAACAAGCTCATTTGCTCCTTGTGGGTAATTGGTGGCCTTTTTACCAAATTTATGAGCCACACCTGGAGAAAACGGACTTTCGATGTTGCTCCATACAGACCAAGTTTTCAAGTCAAGATGACCCAGTAAACATTGAGTACCTACTGTGTGCCAGGCTCCTCTACAGTCTCTGTTGATCCACTATCTCCTGTCACCTTGCCCGAGATCAGGAGAAAGGAGACAGGAGTCTTTTCCCTCTAATAAGAATTTATGAAAATTTTCATGCAAATATAAAGCTCTTAAAAGCTGTGTACTTAACATTCCTGGCTCCTGAATTAGCATTTCAGTTCTAAGCACAAAGATTATCTCATTTAATCCCCATAACAACTCTATGAGGTCAATAATAATATCCATTTTAGACATAAGGTAACCCAGGCATAAGGAGGCTAAGTAATTTTCCCAGTTCCCTCGCCCTTCTCCTTTTCTGAGTAGTGGTCCTCATGCCATAAAGCCTCCCTCTGGACAGTCTGAGTGAGAGGGGCTTCCCTTCTTAGGCCATCCTAAGCGCCACCCAATAAAGCCTATTGTGTGTCACTGCCTCCAATCCTTCAAACCCTTTATAATATTCCATGAACTAGCAGCATCCCCTGGGACCTTACTAACATCGTGGGGCTGCACTCCCAGACCTATTGAACCAGATTCTGCATATTAACAATATCATCATCACAATTGTGCACCTTGCAATTGGAGACCTGTGGGGTTAAGAGACTTTCATTTGGGGGCAGCGTAGTAGCCAAGCACAGTGCACTAAAGGGACCTGTGTGATAAAGACGTCAACTCCCGTTTGGGGTGCCCTTGTAAGTGTCCACTAACCAATGTCACTGACCCTTTCTTAATTTTCTCATAGAGTCTCTTAAGTAGACAAGTATGAATTCTGCCAGGTATGAGCCCCTTCCACAGGGAATGGGCTCCCCACGAGAAACCCTCCTGCTGTGCTGGACCATGGCCACTATCCAAACACACATACACAATGGGCGTACAGATATTTGATAAGATACACCCCCCAGCAGGTGTGTTCCACTGACACCAACATACTAAAAGCTCCCCGAGCTTCTATTCTGGGGAATGAGAGGCTAGTGCTGGATCCCAAAAGGCACCCCAAATAAATCTCCCAGATACCACCAAATCAAGTATAAGGATCTCTTACAAAACACAGTCAGGGGCAGGTGTTGAGAGGCACAGATGGGAGGAGCCAGGGACAAAAGAACCCTGCCACACAAAGGCACATTGATCCAGTGAGTGCTTCCCAATGAGGCTTGCCTCCTCCCAGGACCAGCAAGGCTTACTTACCCCTGGGGGCACTCTAGTGGAGAGAACATCCTAATTACTACCCAGAGAAGCCTGGGGTGAGACAAGTGCAATTTGCTTGTGTTTCCTCTATCTGCATTTAGGAAGTTATATATGGTTACAAACTTTCTAAGTCTACCCAGCAATATTCCCAATCTAGGACCTTGAAGTGGATAAAAATTGGTTTTTAAACAAAAAAAATGCCAAAAAAACTCCATGCAATGAATTTTACTCATTTTCAGTAATGTAGTTCTGGTCCTTATACAGTACTTATTTAGTCTTACTTTGTAAACAATTCTAAACATCTGTGAGGTTTGAAATCTCACACAACTAAAAGCAACAAATTAGAAATAACCCACAGTGGGTTGGGGTGAGGAACTAGTAAAAAGAGCCATTCTAGCCCCAGTGGTAACAAGAAGTGCCCCATGACAGCTGACCAGCAAAAAAATAAATAAATAAAATAAAATAACAAAAAGTCATCTTAGACTATTAAAAGTACCTGCACTACATAAACTCAAACACATTTATGGTAGGGATCCCAGGGACTGATACACTACACAGTCTGATATTTTCATAATGAATTCCTGGTTGTCAATAACCATAACAAGTCAAATTACATTTAATTACACAATATTTTCAGTTTAAGAAGGACACTGACTGTTATGTTTTATAAATGCTTCCATAATCAAACAGATTTTTAAACACTGTTAAAGTCTTGACACTTAAGAGTTTAGTTTCAATTTTGTAGAAAATACATTAAAACGGGGTAACTCATCCTTCCAGGAGAACAAGTTAGGTGTGACGCTGCTCGACTAAATATATCACATTCTGATCTGCATGGCATGCAGGCATTCAGGAGTCTCTGCTAACTGAATTCACAGCTTCGGAATATCAATTCAGCCAAAGTTACCTGGACATCTGCAATACACCAAGCACTGTACTAGGTGCTAGTAATACGAAGATGATTAAGAACCAGGCCCTTTTCTCAAGAACAATTTAACTTAGGAATTCTAAACTGTCTTCTCAATGATCAGGGTGAGGGGTGGGGACACGCGTTGCCTCTACTCAGTACAGGTTGAGTGGAAGCTACATTTTATGAAAGCTGGATGCCTTGCAAAATGATCATTGTGACACGGGTAGAGATTCCCTAATATCCTGAACATTTGAATAGTTGTCTTCACCTAGGGGTCCCCAACACAAAGGAAGGCACACACAAAGCAATCAGAATCTTTCTCCATTTTTAGCCATGAGAAATAAACAAAATATCAAACTGTCTTTAATAACTTCCCCTGAGAGAGGAAAGGAGAGAGAGAATAAACTGAATTCACTTATCCCATATTTGTTCAATGTAAATTATTGCTAGACTTCAAACAAATAGCAAGAAACAAAAAGTCATTATAGACTATTCAAAGTACCTGTATAAGCTCAAAAGCATTTACAGTAGGGATCCCAGGGACCGACACTCTTATCCCCTTATGCTCTACCTCTGCAGAGGTGCAGAGAACCAAAAGAATGTGGCGATGTTAAAGGACCTGAACCTGCTGCTGCTTGACCCCCTTTTAGGGGCTAACACAGACCGAGGAGAAGAATTCCTGCACACTTGAGCAGAAGAAGCTGGGGATGAAAGATCCAGCCTTCAGGGCCCCTTCCCTCCCTGGGATCCCTCCCCTCACATGCTGGTTGGAGGCAGGACTTAGTGAGTCTCTCTCTGTGACCTGTACATACACCTACCCCATCCCCTCCCCTGTTCATTCTGGACACACAACTTAGACTCACAGCAGAACCTACAGCTGGAAATGACTAAGAAAACATGCAGAAATTGAGGCCCAGAGAAGCAAAGGCCCTTCTCCAATCCATGGCTCTCTAGACAACTAACTATTTGAAGATTTTTAGCTGCTTTCTCCTCGAAAAATTTGCAACAATATTATAGTTTTGGCCAAGCATGGTGGTTCATGCTTGTAATCCCAGCACCTCAGGAGGCTGAGATGAGAGGATCGCCTGAGGCCCGGAGTTCGAGAACAGCCTGGGCAACATAAGGAGACCCTATTTCTACAAAAAATTTAAAAATTAGCCAGGCATGGTAGTGTGCACCTGTGGTCCCAGCTACTTGGAAGGATAAGGCAAGAGGATCCCTTAAGCCCGGGAATTTGAGGCTACAGTGAGCCATAAATTGTGCCACTGCACTCCAGCCTGGGAGACAGAGCAAGATGCTGATTCTTAAAAAAAAAATTATAGTTTTTTTCCAGGTGACTTTCTTACCTCTCTCCCTATCAAGGTTCATCTTTTGGCAAAGAAAGGAAGAAGGGGGTTGGGAAGATGAATAAATACAGGAAAGAAGGGAGGGAGGGAGAAAAAGAAGGAAGGAAGGAGGAAGAAGAAAAGGGAGAAAGAGAAGAAAGGAATGAAATGAAGGAAGAAGGGAGGGAGAGAACAAGAAAGAAAGAGCTACTAAGAAAAGCTCATACATTCAGCTTACTGCCTTTTTAGTCTTATTACTACAGAGGGAGGCAGTGTCATTTCAGCCTAGAGGAAATCCAAGCAGTAACATTCTGGAATCCTGGCAATCCCTCTCCCATCCATCCTGACAGTGAGGGTTCCTTCCTCCACCCCCCACCCATCCTGCCCCCACCAACTTACCTTCACTGAAGACAAAATCTGAGATAATGTCAAAGGGTTGGATGTGGACTGCAGACAGGATCATGGTGACCGTCTTCTGCGGATCGCTGGAGGCCAGTGAAATGGTTTGCTGAGCTTGACACTCATAGGACTTCCCAGCCGGGGTGACCAAGGCAGAGAGGTGATGTGAGTTGGCTGTGTGCTTCCCAGCTGTGGTGGAGGCCCAGAGCAATAGTTAGGCTCCTCTTATGGCAGAACCCTCCTTGCTCCTAACCCTTTGTGCTGGACAGTTGGTTCTTGCCTCTCAGACCCAGACCACCAATCCCTGCTGTCACCTCTGTGTCACCTTGCCAGCACTGGAGCTCTGCAAAGGGTATCAAGTGGTGGTGAAGGGCAAACACACCTATTCTGTCATGAACTAGGGCTCCTTAAATATTAATTTAGAATTCCTTTTTGGAAGAGGAGACCGATACCTAAAAACCCAGCCCTTTTTCTATATAAAACCTAACAATGGAGATTCCAAAGACACAGAAAGAATAGCGACTTGGTTTTCCACACTTCACACTGGCTTAGCAAAGAATAAAGCACCTTCCTCAACAGAGCCTGCTGATTGCTGGTGTTCTGGGCGATGCCCTTACACACACACATACCCTAGGGAGGTTTCCTCCTCCTTTCTCCTTTTCTGGTCTAAGTTTTTTTTTTTTCCTTTTCTTTTTGTATTTTGGTCTTATTTAACTGGGGGATATTTTGCATATGAATTTTGATGAAGGAAAAAAAATACTCCTTTTACTGTGATGAGAAAAAGGGGTGAAAAGGGAGAGATGACATGTATTCTTGCATGTGTTCAATAAAAATCCTTTCCCAGCTCAGGCGTCTGGGTGATGGAAAGCTTCATTATGAGTGAATTTACAAAAAAATAAAAATACATTTAAATATGGTCTTCTATGGTGCCTGCAGATAGGAACTTTATTATTTGGCAGATGGAGGTTCCTCTTGCCACAATATTTTAGGACGATCTGGGCAAACTGTTGGACGGATGCACAGGAAAAATCTAGTAAATTAATAAAGTGGTGCAGAATCCACTCTGAGGAGGCTGCAGTCGGTGATTGAATATCCCATGTGAGCCATACTGCCATGCGCAAAAATATAGTGAAGACCGGCAAATCCTGACCCAAAAGGAAAGTCGCACTGCCCTCCTCGTAGTTTTAGGGCATGAGAAGAAAAACAGGGTGCCGAAGAAAATTAAAATAAGGCTTTGCCCTTCTCTGTGCTCCTTGAAAAGCCAAATCATAAGAGGCCCTTCTGAAGCAGCCAGGGGATGCCAGGCTCTAAAGGGACGTCTCATGATCACAAGGCCATGGGTGACCGATTGGTCTTCAGGCCAGGTGTTCCTTGTGGATCTACAAGGCCGGAGACCCAAAGGATTCGCAGACGCTCCAGCTTCCTCCGCTCTGGAGAGCAAGCCAAGGCCAGTTATCGGTTTCCAAACCCCTGAGGAATTCGTCCTCCAAGCCTGCTCTCCTTGCTGTGTCGCCGCTTTCCCAGGCTCCCTCCCCAGCCCTGCTGGCCTCCACTCACCACTGACTGCGTCTTTAAAGTGGGTCTTCTCAGAGGAGTCGTAGACAAATTGCACTTTGCTCAGCCTCCAAGTCGCCTCGGGTCCCTTGGACGTGTTGTGGCTTTCCTGCCCGAGCCAGGGAGACGCGCGTCAACCGCCTGGCAGCTTCTGGGTACTTAAAACCAGGGGCCGCCACTTCCCACACCCACTCGGAGCCTGCGGCCCCTCTGCCCGCTGGGCTCGGGGTTACCTTTACAAAGAGCATTTTGAGCGCGTAAGCGCGATCCACCCAGAACACCTGCAGCTCCGACTCGTTGGGGCCACAGCGGCCCTTCACCTCAGCTCCCCGGGTCAGTGCGATATCGGCCTGTTCTGTGATCAGCTGGGAACACAGACGCCCCGCGCCCCCTCAGCGGGCCCGGCCCGGGGGGCTGCAAAGGGCGGCGCGTCCAAACTTTGGGTTGCACGCTTGGGCGCTCCTTTGCGCGCGCGCGTCCGATGTCTCGGAACATGCGGTTAGATGCTCTACGTGCAGACCCGGCCAGTAGGGAAGCAGAGAGAGGGGGGGGTTTACTTTCAAAGCAGGCAGGGCGAGCAGGAGGCGTTACAAGCCGGAACCCCCATGCAGCATTCGGGAGCAGCCTGCAAGGGTTGTGGGGAGAAGGCGGGCGACCCAGGTCTTCGAAGGGCCTCCAGGGAGGGTGCCCTTCGCCCTGGAGCCCTAGGAGCAAGCCTGGGGTGGGGTGAAAGGTTCCTTACATCTACGTAATTGCTGGCCCACACATCATAAGGTACAGTAAATTTGGCTGCAAACTCTGCCATGAGACACGTCGTCCCATTTTCCCGCACCACAAATATATCTTTTTCAGGGTTGGTGGAAAGGCCCGAGAGATTTTCCACTTCTTGTTCTGCTATGATTTGAGCCATTGTATCTGCGGAACAAACAACACAGTCCCATCAGTCCAGAGCTCAGCCAGCCCACGCGTCTAGGGCTCCAGGGTGGAGAGACCACGGTCTGCAGGCTTTGGGGTGACAAAGTTCCCCGCCAGCAGCTGCGGGCTCTCGTAGCCATTTCTCCAACACGGCGCTAACAAACTCGATTCTGTTGCTGTTAAATTTATAATGAAAATAAAATTTTAAAATTTTAAAATCCTTACTTATTAACACAGCAAGCCTTTTTCTACATCTTGGTGTTTTAAACCAAATCTTTCTTGCCAATGATCTAACCCCACAAAGCTGGTCTAAGCTCTGTCTGGGATATGCCACACAGGTGTGTGGCTCTCGGGGGAATTCCCTGCCACCAGCAGAGAAGGTCCTCTTCCCTCCCACAAAAGGAAAAAAAAAAACCGCAAAACGTAAGGGCCATGTTTTTATCTTGAGCAACTGGCTTTACTTTGCCGGCTCTATTCTCTGCAAAGAGTGCATCCCGCCCTCCCAGTCCCCGAAACGCTACTCACGGAACAGCATCAGGAGAACTCGAAGTCTGTCGACGCTGGGGACGGCTCTTCCTCGGAGATCCATGTTTGTAGTGCCCAGAACGAGGCCAGATGTGCTGCTGCAGAGGCCGCCCGAGAGGGAATCCCTCAAAGTCGCCGCTGGAGTGGGCCGGGGTGAGCGAGGGGCGGGGAGCGGAGAGAGAGGAGGGAGGGAGCGCGTGTTCCGCGAGCGCTGGCTGGGACTCGGTGGCGGGTGCCGCACCGACCGCTGCCGGCAGAGTAAGTCAGCTCACTGCAGAGGAAAGGAGCGCGAAGCCAGGGAGCTGTCCACGGTGGCGAGTGCTGAAAGGAATCTGGTCGTGTGGCAGGAGTGGTTGTGGCTTGGTTCGTGCAGAGGGCCAATGAGATTTGGTGGGGGCTAAAATTCTCCCCAGGTCTGTTTCCTGTTCTGCAATTGCATCCGCAAAGATGAGTCTATCCTGAGAAACTTAATAGCACCGTCAGACTATTTAAATCTCCCTATCAGGTAGCTACAATGATGTGGTGTAGATACCATATCACTGGAGTCCTATCTTCCGAAAATACATTTGGCTCCTGAAAAAAAAAAAACGGTAGAGCACAAATTGTTGCTGCTTTGGAGGAGAAAGAGGTATGCAGGAACAGAGAAGGAAAATGCTATGGCAACAGTTTCCTGCATTTGGAGACATCCCCTTCTCTCCTCTGCTCTCAATGAGCTCATGGGTTTAAAGTTAAATTGACACCTCCTCAAGCGAGGCCATCAGACAAAGCAGTAAATGCATGTGGACTTATTTTCCTGTGCACTCTGCTCCTGAATGCATAGGACTCTTAACTCCGGGGTCACTTACCCTCACTCATTACATTGTGACCACTCTGCCAAGAGGGATGTAAGTAAATCTGAAGTTTGTGAGAGTTATTTGGGGTCTCTTAGGACAAGAATTTTACAATTATGCCCTAGGTAATGTCACACAGTTATGTAAGGAAAACACACACTGATATTACTCTAAAGCCTCTAGTGGAACAGAAAAATAAATACTACTGGGCTAATTCCTATATTTACATTTTTGGTAGCTTGCTTATTTTTTTATTTTTGCTCTACAAATCAGAATACAGCTTTCAAAAATAGACATGTAGTCCTCATCAATTGTTGTGATGTCCAAATATTTCATTTCTTAGAGCACAATTATGTGAATAAATAATTGTTGCATCAGTAATATAATATCATAAGACAAACAAGGTCACATTAAGGGGTAAATTGCAAAGTATTTTCATCTGCACTGTCTAATTTGATCCTCTCCACAACCTCAGGGGGTAGGTAAAGGAAGGTATACATTATTGTGGTTGTACACATCTCAAATCTGAGGCTCAGAGAAATTAAATGACCTTCCCAAGTGTCACATGGTCAGTTAGAATTAAAATAGAAAAAAATCACATGCTTTAACTTTGTAAAGATCATCTTCATTTCTCCTTATATAATACTTTGACTACAAACTATGCCATATTTTGACTTTCATAAAAACTATTTAAAAATCAAATAACAAGCTGAAACCTAAAATCTCTATTAATAATTCACCTTCCAGAAATGTCTAGGATGCTGTTTTAAGTATAATAATATTCTGACATAGTATTTGCTACAAAGTATCTATATGTTTTTAGCTTTCAAACATATTCCTACGTCAATAATTAGATCACTAGCAATTCAAATTACGAAGTAACATTTAAATTGATACTGTATTTTTACATCTTTATTTTTTATCTGTCTTTGGTATTTCATCCAAACATTTCTTAGGAACTTTACATAAATGATTATATATAGAATAATTGAGGAAAAATTGTGATTGATATAAGGTCAATTCTTATCAGTTGAGAGTGTAAGATATAGATGTATGTCTTACATTTTTTCATGTTAACAATTATTAAAACTTATTTTTCTATAGTATTGTAAAATTGGAAAACAAAGAGACATATTTATTCATATCCCCCCCCAATCTCTCTGTCTCTGCAGTACTTTAATGAGAAAAGGAATGGGTAGATTTCAGTCCAGGATTCTCTATTTATTAATTTTGTAACTGTGTAGAGATTTTAGTTTCCTCATTTTAAAAAAAAAATGGGATAATAGATCAGGGGGTGGCTAATTAGGCCAAATGAGCCAATGAATACAAAAGCATTCAAAAGAAAATACAAATTAATTTAGCCCATAAACATTAACTGTATACATACTACTTGCACTATGTTTAGTGCTTTGGAAACCAAAAGATAAATGTTATACAAGCAGGAGAAATACCGGTAAAAGATGACAATTTATCTTGTGATACGTTATTGCAGATAGTCCTACCTTAGAAGTTGTTAAAAGATCAACTGAATTAATTCATGATTATCTTCTTTAATAATAAAAAGATTATATAGGAGGTAGCATTGGCCATTGATCTTAAAATGTTGTAGGTGATTTATAAATGAGATGGTAGTTCCTTTGAAAAATGGCTTCTTTCTATATCTGATATAAATTATTTCTTTGTTAATGCCAGAGATTACTCAAGTGAGTTGAAAGAAAAAAAGGAAGCAATATTAACCCTTTCTTCCTGGTCAGATCATCTTCAAAGCACAACCAATTCAATGCCCCAAAAGGTGTTTAATCTGAAACATGGCTTACAAATACCCATTAATTTATTCATCTTATCCATATTGATACTTGCATTGCAATAGAAATTGGATCATTAAACCTACAACTTTTGCCTACATTATTAAGCAATTTTCTAATCATCCCAGAAAAAAAAAAAATCTTCAGTTTCTTAAAATAACCAAAGAGGTGAAAAAGCAGCAGTTTACCATTAAATCGTATTTTAGATATTAAAAATGTTTCCCAGAGTTTGCTGCATTTCTCATTTCTCAAGTCTGAAAGAAGGTAAGAGGAACTACTATAAATATGTACACTTGTGTTGGTGGTGACTGTGTCAATTTTCATCATTGCTTTGGATGGTCAATACAAAATGTCAAGGGACAGTGTAACCCAAACACACTGGATTTGGGATCTCCTCTAGATCTGCTAGGTTCTTCTAAGGAGTCTCTTTAATTAATATATTTACTCATTGAATTAGCCTTTATGAATCTCATGCCATCAGGTGGTTGCTGTTTTATAAAAGAAGAAAAAAAATGCCCCTGCATAGAGCTTCCAGTTTGGATGGGAGAAAATACGAATGTATAGGAAAGATGTGGTGTAGTCTGGCACAATGTGTGCATAGATGTTTAGGAAAAAGAAAAGACAGGCATCCCAGGGCAGAGGCTGGTTGGAATTGACCAAAGAAGGCCTCTTGGAGAAGGTGGGTCTTGGAAAAAAGTAGACAGATAGATGTGGGGTGGAAGCAAGAAAGGGCAACGCAGATGGAAGAAATATCTATTGAACAGGGAAGTCAATGTAAAGATGTAACTCTTCTTCCTTCCAAAGAAATTAGGCTTTAAGTCCACAATGCCTTACATACTACATAACTCCTATTTGATTTCCTCATTTGACAATTTACCAGCATACACCATGTGCAAAAAAATGGCATATGCAAAACTTGTCCTAAATAAAATTAAACTTTTTGAGTTGTTAAGTGCATCTTTTTATACTTGGTTGTGCAACCAGTTGACTTGTATTTGCAGAAGAGACAAAATTATGAAAATCAGTATACAATACTAATAAGGAAAGCAAACTTAAGGGCTTCAAAAGGAAACAGCTGGGCTTTGATTTATTGAGGTTTCAGTCCACCTGACAGTGAAAGGTAAAAATGTACTCTTGCTTTGCCATTCACCACCACCAAGCCATCCTACACACACACACACACACACACACACACACACACAGGAAACACGTGAGTAACAGAAACAAAAATAATTTAGCTAAACTGAACAAGATGCACAGAGCTGTTAAGCCAGAATTACTACTCACCAAAACCTTTCCTTGTGTTCAGCTTATATCACTAAATAATTATTTCATTTAATTTAATCACTGCCTTGAAATACCTCTGAAACCCTTTCTAGGATAGAAACTCTTTTGGAGCAGAAACCGAAAAATAAGTGTAAGCAAGAATATTTTATGCATGCATTGCCAAATCTTAAGAATATTTTCAAAGGATCAGAAAATTGGGTTTGGGCCTCCAATACATTCAACCGGCATGCTCATGGTGTAATTTCCCTCATCCTACTAGTTTTTTGGTGTCTCTTGCATCTACTTTAATGAACAGGGGCTGTTTCTGCAAGAAGGGTAACCAGTGCAGAAAAATAGCACCAGCATAATGGGCTTTTCATTGGCTATGCTCATGCTAATCCTGAAGAACTGTCCTTGGGTGTTCATTTATTTTGTACTATTTATTTATTATCTATTTATTTTTTGAGAGTGGGTCTCACTATCTAGAGTGCAGTGGTGTCATCATAGTTCACTGTAACCTCAAACGCTGGGGCTCAAGTGATCCTCCTGCCTCAGCCCCCAAGTAGCTGCCACTATGTCTGGCTAAGTTTTCTATGATTATTATTTTTTTTAAATAGAGATGGGAGTCTCATTATGTTCCTCAGTCTGAACTCCTGGCCTCAAGTGATCCCCCCACCTTAGCCTCCCAAAGGGCTAGGATTACAGGTGTGAGCCATTGCACCCAGACCCTTATAAGTTCATTTAGAACCAATGCCTTTAAGGACGGGGAACAGAGAGGACCAAGATTCTTACAACAAACTCCAAATAAATGGATAGTGAGAAGCCAGATTTAATCATTCCTCAAAAGTTCAATAGCAAAGAAATCATTTTTTCTTTTGAACTTGTCATTCACTAAATGTTCTGGTCAGTTTTAAGTTAATTACAGAGGGATTTAGCTGCCACTAGCTTCAATGTGTAATTTTTTGGGCTGTGGGGCACAATCCACTCTGCTATCTTAGCAGTGAGGAAAACCTTGTTAACTTATGGGCAGGGGACCTTTCTATAAAAACAAGAGTTAAAACAAGAGTCATTTGAGTATTTTTTTTCAAATCCTTTAAGAAGTTTTCTCTCCAAGAAATAAGATCTATCTCAATGTGTCTAAGGTTAGACAAGCTATGGCTCATTTAAAATAGTTTGCTATCTGAATTCTGAGATAATGCAACTCCCTAAAATGTCTTTTATGACATGTCATGGGGGCCCCCTTGTTCCCTCAGTTAATTACTCTTTTCATTGTCTATCTGAAGCTATCTGCATATTAACTTGAAGATATATTGGGAACTAAGGATAATTTATATGAATGGCCTTTGGGAAGGAGAGTGAGGTGAAGCCCAGAGCCCATAGTGGTCCTGCAGAAGCTTTTCTGGGTAGCAGCTGGAGTCCTGGAATGCCCTGTGGTTGTTAAGTCTAGTACCTGACCTTTCCCTGATGGTTTTCGTGAAAACATTGCAAGATCAGCTGGTATTAAGAAAGTTAAAAGGGGAAAGAGTGTATTGGAAAGGCGACTGGAATGGGAGTGCAAGAAGCCATATGTCAGCTGCGATTTTATGATTCCAGTAGTGACAACATCTGGAAGGAGTGGCTTCACCTCTCCGTCTTCCACATGCCTTTCCTAAAGGATCCCTTCAGGACTGTATGTCCCACGTCTATGACTGACCTTAGCAGGGAAGTAATCTGAGCAATTCCTTTGTTGGGATGGGTAGGAATGCTGGGAATTTCACTACTAAAATGTAATACATGGACGTGCGAGGGAGTTTGCGCTGGTCAGGACACATGGACCGTGACCTGTGACGTTACCTTTGGATGGCTCGGCGGTACGTGGGCCTGGTTGCTGCGGACTGCATACCTGACAGCTTCCCTGGGCAGGAGGGAAGATGCCAGAAGATGCGCTTTCTCGGGCCTGCACCCCTCGCTAAGCAATGTCCTCAGCCTGGGAAAGACATGGCGTCTGGCACATTCGAGCAGCTGCTCCGGGTATAGAGGTGGACGAAAAAACCCCTGCCAGTTGCAAAAGTGAGGTCCGTACCGGCGCCAAAGCCCAGAGAAAGAGGTCAGTCCCGAGGGTGCTGGAGTTAAGTAACTTCGGGCCACGGCAACAGGAAGCGCAGGGTCTTTGGGTTTCCTTCGATCGATTATCCAGGAGCGTTAGGAGTAGAAAAAGGGGGAAGACAGTTCCTGGCAGAGAGCTTGTCTTGCTGCTCGGCGACCTTCTTTGGAGCTCTGACGCCCCAGGAAGCCTCGGCAAACCTCGCGCTGGGGACAGAGAGGGTGGGCAGTGAAACCCTGGCGCTCTCTGTCCTCTCGGGACTCTAGGGTCCTTCCTCTGCAGTGATAAAAGGAGACTGGTGTGGAAGGCGGGGTATTAAACAGGGGAGAGGGAGGAGACCGGGTCACAGAGGGTTCAATTCTCTCTCTCTCTTTTTTTTTTTTTTTTTTGTAAACCTCCGGCAAAGTATCCTCACCGCAAGGAAATCCTCCGACGTGCCCCCACGGTCCAGCCTCCAAGTAAGACCGGGAGGACGCTGCGCTCCAGGGTCTGGGGCGCCTGGGGATCCTTGAGGCTGTGCAATGCTTAGGACAACCCCGGGACCCATAGGAGGTTTTCTAAATAATAGCTTCTGTTCAGAGGAGGTCTAAGCAAAGCCTGCGACTAGGCTCTAAGGGCATGCCGACAGCCCCGGGCTGGTACCCAGGAGGCAGCGGCCTCTGCTCACCAGGCAGGTTTGGGTCCCAGGACCAGAAAGTGAGAAGGTGACTGGTGTCCCTCCGCTAGGATCCCTGGTTGCTAGGCTAAGCTCCAGGACAATGGAAGTGGGACTGAAACTCCCACCTTTTCCAACCTCCATCCCTTGGGGCTCCCCGGGCTGCTAGAGGCTCTGGGCTATGAGATTAGGGCTTTTTTCTTCTTCTTCCCTCCTCCCCCCTCAGACTGGGTTGGGGACGCCAGCGAATAGCATTCTCCACCCTAGGTCGCCACTGGAAGAAAATCCGTCCCCCACCGCATAAACCGCTCAGAGCCCAGGTGCGTCCTGCCACCTCTCCCCGCCGAGCCTGCCTGGTGTGTGGTCCAACCACTGCAAGCGGGACGCCACAGCCCAGGGCTGGCGGCGCCAACGGGTGGCCTGTACCCGCCCCTCTCCCATTCTCCAGGGGACAAAGCCGGATAAGAACTCTGGGAGGCCCTAAACCAGGTAACACCATGGAGACCCACCCAATAGTCTCTCAAAATAAGGGTAAGAAAACCACACATTCGGATATTTTTTCCCTCTGTGGCGACCATTAGGTTTGGGTTTTTTTTTTTAAATTTAAAAGCAAATTGGGGGGTGCTCCAGCCTTGCCCCGGCCTGTCAAATCCCTTAGGCCTCTGCAGTCCCCGGTCCAGCGGCTCTGGGTGGGCACTTGCCTGGGCAGTCCCCAGGCCCAAATCGTTCCACACCTCCTATCCCCGATTTTCTAATTCTTCGGGGCTTTTCTTTTCTTTTTTCTTTCTTTTTTTTTTTTAATTTCAGAAGAACAGCCGGGTCTATGGAGGTTTGCAGCTACCGCCTCGCCCACAGCCTCGGGAGTCTCAACCCAAGCCAAACGGGCCTTGAAGCCCACAGCAGCAAAGCCACTGCAAGCTTCGCGAGCCAACGCGGGTCACCTGGAGGTCTGGAGCCCCAGGGGCTGCAGCGCCGCAGTTACTCCCCGGCGACTCTGTGGACGCGCGCAGATGGGGGACGCCTCGGGCCGCGCACTCCTGGCCAGCTGGAGCTCCCCAGAGCCCGGCGCTGGTGGATGGGCGTCTCATTCCCCGACTTGATGGCCTGGAACCTGGGATTGCAGGGCCGGCGGGGAGAGGGTGGGTTCAGGGACCCTGGCGGACTGGAGCAACGGTCGAGTGGGCGGCTCTGGATTTTGGTTGGGGGAGGGATACATTTGTTAGAGAAAAGTGCTGATTAATCCGTTCCCCCTCCTCCGCCCCCCCAAGGTTACTTTTTCTGTTCTGGGCACAGGCGCTTCGTCTTCTGCCGCCGTGGACCGCGGGGTTGTGAGTGCAGTGGCGGTTCACCGGAGCACCTGGAGCCGCGCAGCCTCCGCGCCTCAGACCTTGGCGTCCGCCCGCACAGGGCACTTGGCATCCTTTCCAGGGGATGCCAGGACTCGCCCTTCGAATGCCCAGAAAAAGCCCCAGGGAGGCATGAGAGCGGCAAAAACACCTCCTTCCATTCCTAGTCTATTGCCTTGGACTGGAAATTGGGCTTCCGTACAGCTCTCGCTCCAGGCTCCGGGGCACAGCCAAGGGAAAGGCCAACTCCATGAGGTCTCCCGGGCTGCAACATCGCCCAGGGCGTAGGAAGACGGCGGGACCAGCGTGGAGAGTTGAGGCACAGCGGCGAGGGAGGGTTGTAGAAGGGTGTGTGGGAAATGCACTTTGAAACACTTGAATTCCCTTTGTCCTGCCTTTCAACAAGACCAAGAAAACCATGCACACCTGAGAGGGCGAGGCTGCGGCTCAGGCGCCAGCTGGAGACTCATTGGGGAGCCCGAGGAGGCTGAGCTAGATTGAGAGGAGAGCAGCTGAACTGGAGAAGGGTTAGTTAGGTCATTGGGAGTTCCTGCCTTTGGGCCGTAACTGTGGGGTTTTTCCTTCCAACTTCCCAGGATCTTCCTCCATCTCTGCTCCAAGGCGTTCATCCTAGGAGAGCGCTGAAAGGATCAGAACTGAGGTCTCAAGGAATCCCTAATCTGGGGGCACACTTTGGCAGAATACACCCATCCGGGCCCAGAGAGCCAGGAAAGCCTCCGCTCTTTAGAGGGCCAGGAAACACCGCATGGTTCGGGGAAGCCAGAGTGTGGCTCTTGAAGCCATAGCACCATTACCCAGAGAAGGCAGAATCTCAGGCCTCACCTAACCCTACCACATCAGAACCGCATTTAAAAAAGATATCCAGGGAACTGGTGCACATTTATATCGGTAAAGCCCATGCCTAGTTTATAAAGCCTGAGTTTTAGCCATTGCTCAACCTTGTGTCTCCAGCCTCCTCTTCATCATCTGTCAAGCGGGAGTTGTTTTGGAGGTTCTAGGGAGCTCCTATGCACTCCTAAACACGTATCAGACCAATGAAATTGGAACTTTTAGTGAATGGCGCCCAGGCAGGAGTGTGTTTTTAAGGTCCCCAGGTGATTTTAATGACAGCCAGGAATGACTAGCGTAGTAGTAACCAATTTAAAGATTAGTTGGGATTAGCTGAGATGAGGCCCGGGCCCTGTGCAAGACCATCTGTGCAGTGTTAACGCCACTGCTCTTTGTAGCCTAATTCATTCTGACTCCAGAAAGCACGGCCTTGAACCAGCTAATTAACCTTGCTGTGCCTCAGTTTCCTTACCTGTAAAGTGGAGTTGATAGTAGTACCTGCCTCAAAGGTGTTGTGAGAGTTAGAATCAAATGTTTAGAATCAAATTCAATAAATGTTCATTTATAAGGCAAAATCACTCTCATTTTAAACAAAATGGCAGAGGAGCCTGATTACTTAACTCACTCCACTACCCCCACCCCAAGCAGCCCTCTTTCAGAGCACAAGACCTTATTTTGGTTCAATACTCACGTCCATTTTTGGACATTTTTAGCATAAAAACCAATATTTTAAGTTGCTTCACAATTCAGTAAACTGGGTCTTCTGTGAAGGTTGATTTTGCCTCCTCCAGTAACTCCATTTCAGGTCCACCAGTTTTAGAAGCACTAGTGTGAAGTGTGCTCTTGGCTCTGTGCCTTCCCAGGATAGCCACGTGGGAGGGCCTCACCTGGAAATGCTAATTCGGTAGGTTTGAGGTCCGGCAGAGTATCTGTGTGTCTAACAAATTTCCAGGTAATGCTGATGCTTCAGGTCAGAGGGGACCACACTTTGAGAACCACAGTGCCAAATGAGTGGTTGATTCAGAGCCTCTCAGACATCTTCATAGCAGCACTGTCAGGCGTGAGCCAACGTGCCCAGCCACAGGTGTGCTTCTTGCAGCCAAATAATTCAACACAGGTACTGCTAGAAGTTTGTTCATTACTTCCCTTCAAGAGAATGAAATCTGAAATGGGCCTTGAGAGGCATATAAATGATCACAGATGTTGCCCCTTCTTATGTGGCTACAGTAATACATTTCACACACCTGTGATTATACCTTTATAGCTTTATATTATGGTTATTTTTCTGTGTTCCCTGCTAGCTGAGAACTCCTTGAGGGCAAGGACCATATTTAACATATCTCTGTATCCCCAACACCTATCATAAGGTCTGGAGCACCACAGATGCAAAATAATGTTTCCTAAATTTACACTTCTCTAGCACAACACTTTGTTATTTCTGGGAGTCACTAATGCCAGCATGTGCATGAAGTTAAAATAATTTGTAACTATCATGTTTTAGAAGTATCCCTATATTACCAATGGTTGATGTCCAGGCTACAAAGATTTATGGGTATTTATCAGACACTTGTTTTAAGCTCTGTTCTAAATAGATCAACAAGACAGTAGGCATTTTCCTTGTCCTTGAACCTTTGCCCTTGCTGTTCCTTCTACTGGGAATGCTCCTCCCACACCCTCCCCTCCATATCCCTATCCATATGACTCCATCACTCAGCTTCCCCAGGTCTGTCTCCAAATGTGACCCTTTCAATAAGGTCTTTCCTGGACATCCTGTTTGGAACAATACCTGCCTGTCCCCAACCCCAGCTAGACTCCCCATCCTTCTTCTTGGCTTTATTTTTCTCCCTATAATATACCACTTTTCTTAACAGTTTTATTTCATCAAATTTAAGGCATCATATTATTGTAAGACCTACCACTTTTTTATATACTATTCAGCAAGTAAAATATGCTACCAATTAAACCATGGCATGCCATCGATTAAGACTCATTCAGAGTGTTAAAAGGAAAAACAAACTTACGTGGCTTGGAATTGATAAAAATGCATTCATTTACATTATTTATTGTCTGGTCCTTTTCAGTAGAATAAAGATTTCAATCTTTTTTTTTTTTAAACTTCTCTATCTCCAATGCCTTGAAACATAATGGGAATTTAAAATGTTAAATGTGGGAGGATAAAATCTATGTCTTTAGAAGTGAGACCAGGGATCAAGTAAACAGTTATAAAACAATATAATAAATGCTCGAACAGAAGGTGGCAGGAAGTTTTCTTCGGATACAAATAATAAGGACCTAGCTGGGGAGAGCCTCTCAGAGGCGGTGCTAACGAGCTGGTCTAGAAGGGTGTGGGAGGCAGATCCACTGCAGGGGAGGATTTCAAGCAGCAGAAGGAACTGCATCAAAGCCCAAGGATATAAAAGACTATGAAAAGTTAGAACTAGAAATTACTGAATCTGTCCAAAATGTGTGTTGTGATTCTCAGCCTTGAGAAAACATCAGCATTATCTGCAGGGCTTGTTAAAGCACATTGTTGGGCCCCATCCCCAGAGATTCTGATCCCAGAGGACTGCAGTGTAGCAGGAGGATTTGCATCCCCACACGGTTCTTGGTGGTGCTGATGCTGCAGGTCCAAGGACCACACTGTAAGAACCCCTGGTCTAGGGGGAGGAGGCTGGATGAGGGGACCAGCCACTACTATGGCAATAGCCATTTCATGTGCTACTGCATCCTCAGCCTTGGTGCATACACTGAGATGAGGTTTGGAGACCACTGGGGGAGAGGGCAGCAAGGGGCTTTTCATTTCTTCAATACAATGTGAAATAAATAATGTAGAGATTTTTCTATAGCATCCTAAGTCTGGGGAAAGTAAACACCTTTCCTTGTGCCTAAGTTGCCCTCTTGCTCTTAGAGCAGCCTGGTACAGATGAAAGGTAGTGTATTTGTTCTTTTTCAGTCTTGTTATGGGAAGACACCAAGAAAGTTTCAAAAGTGATTTTGATGAAGGCCAAGAAGTTGCAAAAAGTGAATATTCTGAGAATCGAAAGTTGATGCCAAACAGAAGTCATGGAACTATTTTAAAGACCGATGTAGAGTTATAGTGCAGCATAGCTGGAAGGAGCTGGAGAAGAAAATTTCTCCTGCCCAATCGTTCTGATGAGGAAACCAAAGGCTGGCAGGATTGAGTGCTGGGATACAACTCCCTGCTTCCAGCTTTGGTATCCCCATCCGTGAAAGGGAAAACAAGGCCCAGAATGCAGTGTGCTATTGGGAAGACTCCCCCACCCTTGTCTACTCCTCAACACTCACGGCCTCATCACCACTATCTGGAAACATTTCCAGAATATTCTCCTGTGTCCTTTATTTCTACCTATGTCAGGGACCCCAGGGAGCCCAGGCCCTCAGCTCCTCCTCATACAGCTCTGAAAACCCCTGCAAGGATGTCATCTTCCACACTTCTTATCTTCTGGAACTCATGGTCAGTCATCAGCACAATTCCCTAAATCCTCAACCCCTTCTCTGCAAACACCCCTCCCCTGCCTGCTGTAACTCAGACGTCTTATGAAGGGATCTCATACGAAGTGATGCTGCTTTCTGTGCAGCCCTCTCAAGAGGGAGCTGCAACCTCCCAAACTCCTCCCATGGGCTCTGAAGGTGGGTGTGTGTCTTCTCTGCACCTCATTGCTGTTTTCCCAGACAATTCTCTTCTTTTTCCTCCCTAAGAGAGCCCTCACTCTCCTAGCTTTGAATTTGATGTGTTCAGACTGTATCCCCACTACTCTTTCTTGTACAACTACACACTGTCACCCTCATCCTAACAACAGATCATGTCTCATTCTCTAAATATGTTAGTTACTGACTTACTGTCACTCTTAATACTTCCTCCTTTTCCTCCTCTTGATGGTTTTGGTACCCATAGGGATGGCTTTCTAAGGCTATGAGGCCCAGTTTTTTAAGTTTCTGTCCACTAATGGTCTTGTCTTATATCCTATCTCAGTCACTTCATGGTCCAATTTCCTGCCAGTCACTGCTCCATTTCTCTGCCTCTTTTCATAGCATAGGTCTTTGAAATAACCATCTACACTCACTACTTCCATGTTCTCTCCTCCCATTTTCTTGAACCCACTTTTACTGGGCCCAACTGAAGCTGGTCCTATTGAGGTGTGATAGTCTTTGATGTGTCACCTTGGTTAGGAGAGGTTATTTAATCAGAAAGTAAAATTGATTAATGTGTTTGTTTAGTTGTGATTAAAGGCCATTATCAGTTGACTTTAGATAAGGGAGGTAGTTTAGATAATCTAGTGGGCCTCATCCAATCAGTTGAAGGTCTTATAAGCAGAGCTGAGGATTCCCTGGAGAAGAAAACAATCTGCCTGTGGACACCAGCTTCTGCCTGTGCCTGAGGGTTCCAGCCTGTCCTTCCTAGTGGAATTTAGACTTAATTACCTAACCCCCATAGTTACATCAATGGTCGTACCAACCATTCTCATTATATTAACAATGGCAGGAAACTTTCTGGACAGACCTCGTATTTCTAAAGATGGCTGTCAACAATCCCTCCCTTTCTTGTATATTAATGTCCCTCCTCCAATCAAGAGGCAGGTCTACCTTCCCTCCCTGTGAGTCTGAGCTGACCTTTGTGACTTGCTCTGACCAACGGAATAGACCAATAGCCTGTGTGAATGTGATGCTGTGTGGCTTGGTCTAGGCTTTAAGAATCCTGGCAGCTTCCTTTTCTGTCCTTTTGGAGATCCAGCTTCCAAGTAAAGAAGCTTGAACCTGACCACTAAATGCTGGGAGACAGTGTGGAGAGGGAATGGCCCAGGCAGCCATCCCAGATGAGGAGCCAGAAGTGTGGGTAAAGCCATGTCGGATGTTCCAGCCCCAGCTGGGTTCCCCACCAAATGCAGCCACACAAGTGACCCTAGTCAATACCAAATGGAGCATAAGCACTAGCCAGCTGAGGCCAGACAACCCAGAGCATCGTGAAAAATAATAAATTGTTGTTGCTTCAGGCACTCAGTTTTGGAATAGTTTGTTATGCAACAATAGATAACCAAAATAACAGGGGCCAGATCACGTGAAGGTTTATAGGCTTGGGAAAGAAGTTTGGCTTTTATTTTTAGTGCAGAGGGAAGCATGAGGGGATTTTAAGCAGATGAGTAACACAATCTGATTTATACTTCAAGAGGATCACTCTGCTACTGTGTGGAGAAAGGGCTATAGGGGCTCAAGAGTGGGTGGAAATGAAACCAGGAAGCTATTACAGGAGTCAAGGTGAGAGATGACAGTGGTTACAACCAGGGTGGTTATCCCAGTAGTGTTGAGAAGTGGTTCCATTCCAGAAATACCCCAGAGGAAAAGAGCAGGTAATACTTACTTATTGATTACACAAGGGGATGAGAGACAGTGAGTAATCAAAGATGACTTTTAGAATTTTAACCTGAGGCTGGAAAGACAGTAGTGCCATTAATAACTAAAATGTGGAGGAGTGGGCAAAAGCACCCAGGAATTCTAATGTGAATAAGTTAAGTTTGAAATGCCTATTATATTAATATATATCAGTGGCAGCTTTGAGTATTTGAATATCAACAAAGAGGACATTGCTGGTTGTATAAACTGTCAAGTCTGATTACTAAGGATCCTTCTTGCTACTTCAAGGTAGGACTGTGTTGCTTTGCCCTGCCCCTTAAAGCAAGGCCTACTTTCTCCTGCAAATGCAAAATATTAGTGAATCCAAATATTAGACTTTAACATTGAGAAGTAAATTTAGAAAAGCACATTGTCTTTGAGACAGAGTCTCATGGCTTTCTCAGCACTTGGCATGCGTATCTAGCAGACTTGGGATGATTAATGGACACGATTGTTCATGACCCACTTATGTGGCTATTTCTTTCATTATAAGGCCTTTGAAATCTGGAAGGCTGGCTGAATTCCATTTCAACTAGAAACATCCAGCATCTTTTTTTTTTTTTTTAAATCATAAAACAAAACAAAATGCACCACTCACTCATACCTTTAGAGGATTTGTTGTTACTAAACTCCAGCACATTCTATAGCATCTGTGTAGTTTTCATGTTTTCTGTCCTATTTGTTAAAATATTCACAATGGGAAATAAAGATCCAGGGTTGATTACCTGCCATTGATTTTGGTAATCAATTTTGATCATTCAAAAGTAACTTATCATACTGTAGATTATTCAGGCCTTTTGCTGTTGTTAACATTTCCTGCCAATAGCCTCCATATCAGAGGATAGTCGATGAAAGACAAAAGAGGGAGCAAAAACTCTTAACATTTTTTCCTGATTGGATTTAATCCACTAAGCAAACTTTAAGACTTATCTTTCCGCATGACATCGAGGAGTCTGCCATCTTATAGGAAAGTTAAGACACATACATGAACATCTGGCATCCTCCAGCAGCTGGAAGTATCATTTCTTTACTTTTTTTTAAGCAAAGTAAGTCTAATTTGTATGTCCTCTCCCAAGCCACTAACTCTCCACTGTTGAAGGGAGCCCAGTGCAGCAGGTGCTCTTGGGGCCCCACTCCTATTCCCTTGGCCCTTCTCCCATAGCTTTAACACTATCTTGTTCATGCTGATGGCTTCCTGCCTCAAGCACTTGTGACTCCCTTCTCAAGGGTGTTCTCTGGCCCCAGGAACTCGCTTAGCTCATGAGGGGCAGGCGGTAAGTGCTGGGGAGTTACTACCCTCAAGAGCAACTCTCGTCCAATGAGAAGAGACATTCAGAGGATGAATACACCTTGTCATCACTTCGGTGTGGGACCATTCTGTAAAGCATGCTACACTGTCCCTCAGGGAGTCCCCAGGAGGACTGTGCCCATTGCCCACAGCAGTAACATCTCCATAATTATCCCTTTATTGTTTCACCTCCACCGCCACAGCCCCTCCCTATGTTTCCTGGGATCACCTTCCAAATAAAATACTTGTACTCAAATTCTTGTCTGAGGCTCTGCTTTTTGGAGAACACACACTGAGACATCCGGCATCATTTAATTGTCTTCTTCAGAATCATACGGTAGCACTAGGGCTTGTGAAACCCTAAGGAGTGGGGGAAGCCCCCACTCCACAGTCCCAGAGGTCACTGAAGCCCTTGTGTCTTGTCCATGCCAGCATGGGCATGAGCTCCCTGTCCAAGGCAGCCTTTTCTCTTGGCAGCTCCCTTCTTTCTATAAAGGCTTGTAAAGCAGGAGAAACCAGGCCTTGCAAGCAGTCAAACAGCCTTCCCATAGAGGTTCTGCCACTTCCTGGGCCTTGGATTTCAGAAAGCCTGTGTCTTTGAGGGCTCCAGGACCCTTAATTTCCTCTCCTCCACAAAAGCTAGAGAACTATGTTCCCATTACTCTGCTCCTCAACCTCTGTCCCTTCCCTCTTCTCTACTGCAGCCTACATGGGCTAGACCAAGAGCTGACAAACTTTCCCTGAAAAGGGCCAGAGAGTAAATATTTTAGATGTTGCTGGCCATACAACTAACTAACCCTGCTGTTGTAACACGAAAACAATCAGAAGCCACGTGTCAGTGGATGAGTGTGCTCCATTACAGTTTTATTTCAGGACCCTGAAATTTGAATTTCATACAATTTTTATGAGCCATAACGTACTTTTAACTTTTTTTCCAACCACATAGAAATGTAAAAACCATTCTTAGCTCATGTACCATACACAAGCAGGTAAGAGACTGGGTTTGACCCCTGGGCCATAGTTTCTTGACCCTTACACTAGACTTTCAAGAGCAAAGTTCTGTTTAGATTTCATTATCCTGCTGAGCTCCTTTTGTATTATTATTTAAATCAAATCTAATTAATGTTGGGAATACCTGGAACTTATTAAGTTCTGATATATTAACAACAAATAAATCCCTCTAGGGCAGGGAAAATATCTCTGTGCATCTTCCTCATAGCACCTCATTTGGTGGTATACATAAATTAATTTATAATAGCACCAAAAGCATGGAGCTTATTGTTTATTCTTTACTGTGCTAAGTGCTGTGCTGAAGGGCTCACTCAGTCATTTCCTCTTCAAAGCAGAAATGATAAAACCTATACTAATAGGTTGCCATGAAAATTGAATGACATTTTGTCTTTGGCAATGCTCTTTGTTAATTGAAATTGTAAATTGTCAGGTGGTTTTGTGATCCTGACTTTTAGGTGTAAGATATGATGATCTCTATCACAGTGCGGTGATTCTGTGGAGAAGAGCAATCTGGCGACTGGAGAATAAATGGGGTCTATTCTTTAATATCCCACTGCGCTGCTCTGTGACCTCAGATTCAACATCTGTACAATGGTGATAATGTTCCTGACTTGTCTGTAACATGGAGATTAAACAAGAGAGCTTGTTAAATGCTATAAATATGTGAAATTTAACTTGAATATTTGAGTTCTGTGCCAGGGGTGTGCATGCATGTGTGTGTGTGTGTATGTATGTGTGTGTTTAGGCAGAAATCTAAGATGACCCCCAATATTCTAGGCTACTCTCTCTCTCTCTCTTCCTCTCTGTATAATCCCTTCCTGTTGAGCATAGTCAGGACAGTGAATATGATGGATTTTATTTCCTTGATTAGGTTATGTAACTTGATGAAGTTGGAGGGATTCTGCTGACACAATAAGTCAAACCAGTTGACTTTGAATCAATCAAAAGGAAGATAAGATTGGACCCTTCCTAAAAGAAGAGGGATAAAACAGAGATTCTGCTGCTGGCTTTGAAAATGTAGGCTGCCACATTGTGAAGAAAACCTATATATAGGACCATGTGTCAAGGAATTGTAGGCAGCTTCTAGGAACTGAGAACTACCCCTGACCAACAGGCAACTTGGGAACAGGGACCTGAGTCCTACAATTGCAAGAAACTGAATTCTGCAAGCAACCATTTGAACTTGGAAGAGGATTTCTGACCTACAGAACTGGGAGATAATAAATGGGCTTACAGTAAGTTTGTAGTCACTTGTTATGTATCAATAGAAGGCTAATAGAGTGTGAACTTACAGTCTAAATGGGGTGATGAGAGTAAGCATGTAAAGGATAAAAGTCTAGAACTAATTGCTAACAGATGTGTTCTAGGCCATAAATTCTGCCTTCCACTCTGTTTAGGGCAGAATTAGGGAGGGTATGGTGGCATGGGAGCTTCACTGGTGGAAGATTCTTGAGGTCCACCTTCTGTCATGGAAGGAAGAAGAGAAAGAGGTTCTTTGGAGAAGTTGGACCTGGAGCATGAGAAGTTTGTGCCCCCATACAGTGTGAGGTCATAAAGACAAATGAGAACTAAAAATTAAATCCTAACCTCCCTCCCCCCAACCAACTGAATGGATCCCCTCTTGGCCAAGCAGACCCTAGAGAAACCTTAAAAACTGAGTTCCTGGCCATGACAGGATGGGAGTTTGGACATGCCTCATTATACCCCCTTCTTTTTGCCATTTAGACACAACAGACCAGCATTAACGTTAAAATAGAGATAAGACTGACAAACTGGACTCTTTATGGCAATAAATACCAAATTACAAAAAAAGACCTAAGGGCATGCCAGACAAGGGTTAAATCATGCACTCCTGCACTTAAAGAATAGACTTATGTTCTAACTGCCGCTCACTAACCGAACTCTCTCTTCCACAAGCCATAATTACATCTTGGATTGGACAACAGACTGATTTCAATAACTTTCTCCTGGTAAGAGACCACCGACCACGGGCTAGTTCTGGCTGGTTTACAGAGGCTGCACACATGAGTGCTTTCATGCTGCTGCTTTACTTTTTGAAAGATAGGGCCTCATTTAATACATTTAAACAGTAAGTCTTGTGGCTCACGCCTGTAATCCTAGCACTCTGGGAGGCCGAGGCGGGTGGATAGCTCAAGGTCAGGAGTTCGAGACCAGCCTGAGCAAGAGCGAGACCCCCGTCTCTACTATAAATAGAAAGAAATTAATTGGACAACTAAAAATATATGTA
>CAUYMX010056398.1:0-17888 GCA_963573855.1 Lepilemur septentrionalis | reverse complement strand
GCTGCTGCTGCTGCTGCTGCTGCCCTTTGGAGCTCTAGGATCTGCTGGGCTGCTGAGCGACCTTACCTGGGGGATCATGACCCCCTGCCAGATGCTCCCTCCACCAGGGTTTCCCTTGCTCTCTTCCTCCTCTGGCTGGAAGCCCCCATGCCACAGCTCATGGATGTCTTTCTGCGTGAGGATGTCCTCGCATGCAAATCTGTCAAGGTGTCTCCCAAACAAAGCTTGTGTGTGCTACTGTGTCCTCATGGTCAGATCCTTTTCCTGGGTCAGGCCCCCAAATCCCTCAAACCTCCTGCACCAAGGCTGCCAGATGCCCACCCTCGTCGCTACACAGAAGCTCCCAGCCAGGAACTGGGCTGGGACCAGATCTTAACCCTGCAGCAGTGAGAAGCTCTCACATTTGAAGGAGAGCATACACTTTCCAAGAGCTTCTCCTGTCTTTCCAACACCCCAGATCGTTACCCTCACGCTGCAGATGAGCAGGATGCAGGTCTGTCCATTGCACGTGTTCTGAACACCTACTGCATGCCAAGCGCTGACCAAAGGCTTGAGGAGTCCCCGCCCACCTGGGGACACTGACTTTTAAACAAGTCCTTTCAACTTGTGATGCTTGGATCTTAAGGGGTGAAATACGCAGAGAATAGGATGTCTGAACAGAGTTTTGCAGTAGAAGCATGTGCCAGGAAGATGTGGGAGGGAAGGGCATTGCCCTGTGAGCCCAGGGGGACCCTCGCAGGTTTGGGCAGCTGCAGGTGGCTGCTGCCGGTGGAAGAAGGCAGTAAATGCTACACGTGGGAGCACCCAGGTCCTGGCACCCTCGCTGGCCAGAGCAAGGGTCGGAGCATCTGCAGGTTTTTGGCAGGGGGACGATGATTATGTGTGTGCTTAAGTCTGGGGAGTGGTATGGGGGCTTTTAGCCCTTCAAAGATCTCTCTGTGGCACTCCGTGTGCATGGAGATGTCAGGTCCAACATCTGTCCAGGGCCTGGGGCCTCCGTGCTTGCCCAGGCCTTGGGGGAGGCACAGGTCAGATCTTTGCAGCTCTAGGATGCTCGGCAGTGCCCACCTTCCAACTCCTGTTTGGCACCCAATCAGCTTATGGGGACCTAAAAATAGTCCAGCCTCAGCCACTGTCACTGGTGCAGGGCGGGGGGAGGCCAGAGCAGATGAGCGAGAGAAACTGGCATTTATTGCATGGCACCAAGCAGGGAGAAGGGACAGCTAATACTTAAGACCAAAACTCCCTGATGACGTATATCAAGGGTTTCTAAAGGCAGAGACACATTCCCAGAAAGCAGAAGTTGCAGGCAACACCACAAGTCAATATGTGAGGTTACACATGGGTTTGGCCCACAGAGATGGGATATCTTGAAGATGGGCTTACAGGGCACAGGAAGATTCAGAGAATTCTTAATTAGCACTTGGTTAAGGAAGCAAGGTCTTGTCTAAAAACTTGGGGCCAGTGGAAATGAGCGTTAAGGTCTGGCCTGTGGATGTGACCCTCTCTGGGTCCCTCAGGAAGAAATTTAGAGCAAAGAACAGTGGTCAGAGTTCATTCCTCAGTTCCCCCTTATCCAAGATCTGTGTGACAGTGGTCAGCATTTTCCACCTGGTAGGAGGTTCTGAAAACAACTTGGGGACATATGTCAGGTTGCTACCTTTTAGTTTCCATAGGGAACCAGAACACCTCATGACTCTGGCTTGCTTGGGGACTACTGTTACCACCTTCTTGCTTTTCAGGCTGCCCGTTTCCTTCTCAAGACTAACCAGGCATCTGGATTTTCCTTGACGGAACTCAAGATTTTTCCTTTATTTCCATGCTTGGGGGGCCCAGCAGCCCCCTAAGGGGATTCCTACTCCATCTCACTTAATGAACTATAGCCTCGCGGGATGTGTATACAGACTGCGGCCTATTCTTGCACCGGTCACTGAGTTCTGGCCAATCACAGTGGCCAACTGTTTAAACTGTGTTCAAAGAAGGCAGACGCTGGGCTGTAACCAACCCACCTGTGTCTGTGCCACACTTCCATTTCTGGCACATCGCTTTCCTTTTTCTGTCCATAAAGCCTCTCTACCACGTGGCAACAGTGGAGTCTCTCTGAAACTATTCTTGTTCTGAGGGCTGCCCCATTCACCAGTCATTCTTTGCTCAATCAAACCCATTAAATTTAATTTGTCTACAGTTTTTCTTTTAACAGTGTGATTCCTTATACCCTACTGGGCGAGGGGATCAATTGCAGTGCACCACGGCAAGCAACAGCACGAGAGTTCATACCCACAACAGCACCCTTTGTGGGGCACCAGGCGAGGTCCTAGAGGTGGCTGCCCTCACGCTGACTCCATGTGGGGCTCCCAGCTCATGAGTCCCTCCAAGAGCATTTTCCACCTTGCTCCATTTGGAGGAACTTTTTGTAAATCTGGCTAGTCAAACAAAAATGGGGTGCCCCTGGGAGCACTGTTCCACAGTCTGAACAGGTAACACAGCTCAGAATGGAGCTCGGGGAAGACTCAGCTGTCGAAAACCGTCAACCAAGAACCTTATAGCCAGCAAAAATATCAGTAAAATATGAAGAAGAAATGCCTTTACATTCCCAGATAGACAAAATATTGGAGAATTTGCTGCTAGCAGAGATGCCTTGTGAGAAACACTAAAGGAAGTTCTTCAGGCTGAAAGCAAGTGAAACCAGCAGTTATTCTAATGCACATTTTAAAAGAAAGTACCAGTGAAGATAGTTACATAGATAATTATAAAATATGCCATATTTTTATATTTCCTTTTTTTTTTTTTTTTTTTTTTAAGACAGAGCCTCACTCTGTTGCCCGGGCCAGAGTGCCGTGGCATTAGCCTAGCTCACA
Organism: Lepilemur septentrionalis; assembly: GCA_963573855.1. Classification (NCBI taxonomy): domain Eukaryota; kingdom Metazoa; phylum Chordata; class Mammalia; order Primates; family Lepilemuridae; genus Lepilemur; species Lepilemur septentrionalis. Next base: position 15,030 of record CAUYMX010056398.1, on the reverse strand, counting down.
GCAACCTCAAACTTCTGGGCTTAGGTGATCTTCCTGCCTCAGCCTCCCGAGTAGCTGGGACTACAGACATGCACCACCATGCCCGGCCAATTTTTTCTATATATTTTTAGTTGGCCAATTAATTTCTTTCTATTTTTAGTAGAGACGGGGTCTTGCTCTTGCTCAGGCTGGTTTCGAACTCCTGACCTTGAGCAATCCGCCCGCTTCAGCCTCCCAGAGTGCTAGGATTACAGGCATGAGCCACTGCACCCAGCCTGTATTTTTATATTTCTTTCCTTTTTTCTCGTAACTGATTATGGGCAATTGCATAAAACAGTATGTATGCAATAATATTGCTGGACTATGAACAAATAAAAATGTCATGTACTTGGCAACAACAGCACAGCAAACTTGTATGGAGTAAGAACATTCCAGCAAGGACAGTAGATGGTTAGTTGAAGCCACAGGAGGAAATGAAGAGAAATGAACTTGAAACAGGCAATGGATTCTTAGATACGTGTCTTGGTTCATTTTTCTGTTGCTTATAGCAGAATATCTGAAATTGGGTGATTTATAAATAAAAGGAATTTATTTCTTAGAATTGTGGAAGCCAAGAAGTCCAAGGTTGAGGAGGTGCACCTGGTGAGAGCCTTCTTGCTGATGGGGACTTTGCAGAGTCCTGAGGGGCGCAGCGCATCACACGGAGAAGGGTCTGAGTGTGCTGACATGCCCGCCACTCTCTCTTCCTCTTCTATGAAGCTGCCAGTTCCACTCCCGTGATCACCCATTAATTTATTCATCCATGGAGAGACTAATCCATTCATGAGCCAGCCACCTTTTAAAGGGCCCACCTTTCAATACTTCCACATTGGGGATTAACCTTCAATATGAGTTTTCTTGAGGGGACATTCAAACCATAGCATTATGACACAAGAACACAAACCACAAGAGAAAAAAAATAGATAAATTGGACTACATCAAAATTAAAACTTTTATGCTGCAAATGATAGTATCAAGAAAGTAAAAAAGAAAACAGAATGGGAGAAAACATTGACAAATCAAATATCTGACAAGGGACTAACATCCAGAATATACAAAGAATTCTTACAACTAAATAATAAAGGCAAATAACCCAATTTAAAAATGGGCAGAGAATCTGAGTAGACATTTCTCCAAACAAGATACACAAATAGTCAGCAAACACATGAAAAGATGCTCAACTTCATCAGTCATTAGAGAAATGCAAATCAAAACCACAGTGAACTATCACTTCATACCCGTCAGGATGGCCATAGACAGAAAGGCAGATAATAACAAGTGCCGGTGAGGATCTGGCGAAATCACAATCCTAACACATCACTGGCGGGAATGTAAATGGTGCAGTTGCTTTGGAAAACTGTTTGGTAGTTACTTAAGCAGCAAAACAGAGAGCTATTATATGATTTAGCAACCCCAATCCCAGTTGCATGCCAGAGAGGAACGAAAACATATGCCATACAGAAACTTTTGCATGAAGTTCATACCAGCCAAAAAATGGAAACAATACAAATGGCCATCAACTAAGTGGATAAATAAAATATGGTATATCCATAGAACGGATATGATTTCACAATCAAAACAAATAATATGTGCGACAACACAGATGACTCTTGAGAACATTAAGTTTAAGAAGCCAGCCATAGAATACCACATGTTGCATAATTCCGTTCATGTGAAAAGTCTAGAATAGGCAAACTGATAGAGACAGGCAGCAGATTAGCAGTTGCCGAGGGCTGGAGAGGGGAGGGGACAGGAGGAATTTCTCCTCCACAGTGGCACTCAATGGACTTCCCGTGGCCACTGTAATGCTCTTGTAAATCCTTCCAAAATCCCTGCCAGCTTGTGTCCCTGATAGTAAATATTACTGTCATCCCCATTTATACATTGGCAATTGCTGTTTGGATAAATTAGAGATCATTTCCAGGTCATATATTAACTTTATGTAAGAGGTAGAGCTTGGTTCAGACCCACTTCTAAATCTGAATTCTCTGGCACTCTGCTTGCACACGGAACAGACCAGCCCATGTCTCTGGTCCTCCCCTAAACCCTCACCGCCACAGCCACAGGGACAGGAGTGGCACGCCCAGGGCCTAGCCCCTGCCTCAGCTTCAGCAGGGCAGCCTTTGGGAGTTGTCTGTTATTCTCAAGTGTTTTTAGAAATATGTTGATGCTTTAAAAAATAAATGACAACAATCAAGATTGGAGGGGTCTCCTGGCTGTCAAGCTCAAGGGAACTGGAGCAGGGTGGCTTCCCCACGCCCTGGACCGAAGGCAGGTGAGAGGAGTCTGCCCTACAGACTGGAGCTCCGTGGAAGGCCCAGCCCGGGGAACTGTGGCAGGGGGAGCCAGCCTTCACTGGATAGCGTGGGCCGAAGTGGAAAGGAAAAGCTCCTCCGGGGCTGGCACTCAGTGCCACCTCCCCACCCGGCAGCCCACGCGCACGGCGTAGTAGTCAAGGAGACAGAACCCACGGGCAATAGAGGTTCGGGAAAGGAGGATTTATTACAGGACTGGCTCCCACCACGACGCAGGCTGAGAAGTCCCCCGCGGCGGGCGGCCAGCTGGAGGAGCAGGGAAGCTGCGGGTGGCTCAGCCCTAGTTCAAAGGCCTAAGAACCGGGGAGCCAATGGTGTCACTCTCAGGCCGAGGCCCAGGCCTGAGAAGGTGCCCGGCCGCTGGGGCAGTCTGGAGTCTGAAGGCGGAGGTCTGAGTTCCGATGGGCAGGAGAAGGGCGTCTCCTGGACCCCAGGAGAGGGTGGACCCCGCTTTCCTCTGCCCTTTCGCTTGCCCTAGGCCCTCGACTGAGTGGACGTGCTGCCCTCCCTGGGCGAGAGGGATTGTCCTTTCTCAGCTCACCATCCAAACGCCGATTTCTTCAGAAACAGCCTCACAGGCACAGCCAGAGTGACGCTCTGCCAGCTCTCTGGGTATCTTTACCCAGTCAAGTTGACACCTACAATTAACCATCATCCGCCCAGACCCCTGGCACAGGAGACCTGTCCACTGCCAGCAGGGGGTCCAGTCCCACCTGCTTCCCCTCCTCGGGAGGGTGGCCCACCCACCCCAGCAGGACTAGGGTGAGGTGCACAAGGCACTCACTTCACCACAAAACTTAAGGGGGCAGCGAAAAACTCAGTAATCAAGATGAATATGTCAATGCAATATTTTTAAACATCTAAATTAATGCAAAAATCACAATGAATAAAATATCAAAAGGGAAAAAAAGATGGGACCCAAATTCCTGATTTTTCCTTTTGCCTCAGCCTGGGCAGGGCACCGTCACTGAGGGGCCCAGAGGGAGGGCGTTAGAGCCTCTAGGACACGGTTTGTCCCCTGTGAAAACCGAGGGGAAGGAAACAAACGAAGGCGGAAATGGCAACTTTCTAATGGGGGACTCAGGCAGCCCCAGAGGGGTGAGGCCAGAATGCTCCCAAACACGCACCCTACACCCCCGTGGAACCTTCTTTCGGACACTGAGACAACCTCTCCACACAGATCCGCCCGTGTGACCCTCACAACAACCCGAGGCGTTCTGTATTCCCACAGCGCCCATTTTACAAGTGAGAAAACCGAGGCCCTGAGGTGTCCCCACAGCCACGCAGCTGGCAAGCGGAGGACCAAGACTGGAGCCCAGACTCCTGCTTTCGGCACCCACAGCACACTGTCACGTCGGGCATGGCCACAGCCCCACCCTCCCTGGGGCCACGCCAGGTCAGCGCTGCACCTGGGCTGCTGGCTGCTCAGCTCCTTCGCGCCTGCCTCCCCGAGGGGGCTTGCGGAAGGGTCTGCGCTGATTAGGTGAGGGAGTGGCCAGAGAGAGGGGCCAGAAAGCTAGGGCCTTCCCATTTGGCCAAGGAGACAACGCTGGGACAAAAATTACTGGGTCCAAGGAGCCAGAGGTCACTGAGGATGAAGTGTCCCCACAGCCTGTCAGCTGGCCACAGCCGTCCTCTGTGCCTGGGTGGCTCCCGCCCCATCACAGGTACTCAACGAGTGATTGCCAAACCGTCCGTGCATTAACACAGGCTCCCGGCCTCTACCAGCCAGATGCCAGTAGCCCCTTCCAGTGTGACAACCAATAATGTCTCCAGACACTGCTAAATGTCCCCTCAAAGGCAAAATCACCCAGCTGGGAGTCACTGTGTTAATGAATCGGAGAATGAAAACATGAACAGCTTTTGGCCATCTTAAAGGGGAAGGGGTCCTCGTACAGCACTGAGCGGACCCAGAGGAGAGTCAGGGTGCAGGCCGAAGGCCCCAGACATCTCTGTTAGAGGCCGAGATCAAGTCTCTGTGACTGCATTTCCCAACTCGTCCAATGGCCTAGCCACACCAAATCTGCAAAGTGTGACACTTTCAGTAGCAACAGATGACCGCTCAGGGACCCAGCCCAGGGCAGCGAGCGCTGTCATCGTTCCACGTGGCTGCCTGAATTACACTGGGGCAGAAACAATTCACTACTTCTCCTTAAAAGAGCAATTTCCCCTTAAAGTGACGGATGGCCTGCCATTCACCAGCCACAAACCAACCCTTCACACTGCCACGCCACTCCAGGGTTTTACAGTGAGTTAATCAACAGTTGGGAGCAGGGTGTGGAAAGATGCGGGGTGGGGAGAGCAAATCTCCAAACTCAAAGAGCAAGGCCCATCAAATTGTGTTTCTGGGCTCTGCCTCCTGTCAGCCAGTGCTAGCTGTTGTCCAGTTAAGGAAGGAAGAGACACGCAAGCCTCATGAATTTGAGACATGTCCCCAGCTGAAGTCGGCCTTTATGCTAGTCCTTGAAGTTTCCTGTAAAGGAAAGAGTATGGAAACCACAATAGGATACAATTTAACACCCTTCAGATTGGCAAAAATTAAGTCTGACAGTACAAAAGTTGATGGAAATTTGGAGCGATGAGAGCTCTTACTCACCTAGTAGGCAGGTAAACTTGGAAAGCACCATAGGAAATGATCTGTTGCTATCCTGTGACCTGAATGTGCAAATGCCATATGGCCCAGCAGTTCCCTTTCTAGACATGGAAGGGGAGCCAGCAGAAACATATGCATAGGGTCACCACGAGACACGCAGAAAGTGCAGTGCTGCTCACAGAGCACAAAGATGGGAACAAGCCAAAGCTCCGTCAGCAGCAGAGCGAACACACACAATGCCATGTCAGACAGACGGATCTCATAAACGGATCATTATATGAAAAACCAGCCAAAGGAAATGCCTACAGAATCATTCCATTTAAGGTAAAGCTCAGAAACCTGCAAAACTAAACATCATACCGTTTAGAGATTCATTCATATGTAATAATACCATGAAACTGCAAAAAAGTAAAGGATAATCTCAATTTCAAAAAAGTGGCTGCAACTGCAAATGAGTTCCCCAGGGGCGTCGGAGCTGTTGGCAATGTTCTATTCCTCAAGCTGGGCAGCGGATACACAGGTGTTCACAGTGTTATTGGTATTACTTAAATTACATATGCAGACATTACTATATATTTATTCCTAACCAAAAAACTTAAGAAGCGCAGGTGAAATGGCAGAAGGAATGCTTAGCTGGCTCAGAGATGCTCCAGATGAGTTCAGAGCCCCCGTAAAAGAGACGAGCCCTGTAAAAATGGGCGCGCCCTCGCACAACAAAGGCCAACGACAGCTCTAGTGAGGGATCATCCGCCAGCTTGGAGGTGCACTCTCAGGAAGCCAAGGAATGTCTGAAACTAAAGGAAATGTGGAAGGAGCTGTCTTAGAATCTCTGCAGCCTCAGAACCTCCTTTATGGAGCATGTGTGGCTTCATAGTCCCAACGAGCATAGACTATGTGTCAGGCAGTTACCAAGAGTTATGTGCTTCCCACAGCAATCCAGCAAGGGTGGCTTCATTATACCCATTTTACAGATGAGGGAACTGAGACTCAGAGAGCTGGTGCTACTTGACCAAGATTACACACCTATTAAGAAGAGTAGACAGGTTTCAGACGCCTGCCTGCCTGATGCCAAAGCTTGACTTCTTTCCAACACTCCGGGCTGCCTGCTGCGTGTCATCACTCACTAACTCCCTTCCCACCTCCCTCCGCTCAGGCTGTTCCACATAAGCTCAAATTAAAAATAAACAACTTCAATTCACCCAGCCCAGCTGCCAGGCCAATAGCACAACTGGGCAGGAACCAGCAGCTGTAACTAGCAAGAAGTGACCATGGAGGACGGGTGCAGAAGCAGCATACCCAGTTTCTACTCAGCAAAGCAAAATGACAAGTTCTTTTTTCCTTTATAAGAAAGGGCATAAGGGGAAGTAACCCTCCCAGGAGACATAGCAGACACCCTGGTGGGAACACTGGTGGGTGCTTCTTACGGGGCAAAGCACTGCCTCAGCCAAGCCACCACAGCAGCCTCGTGAGCTGAGAGCAGCCACGCGCATTAGCCCCCAGAGACACTAGGGCGGCCTCCCTGACGGTGGTCTCCACCTTTCCAACCCAACACAGTCACATCGATAGCCCCAGATTATTTGCCAAGCACCACACTGGCCTTGCCAAATGGGGGCCTGGCCACGTCTCCTTTGGCTCTCTCGTGTCTTCATTTGACACTCCTCAATATGGCACATGAGGTTTCCCACAGTCGTTCTCACCTCATTTCCCACCTTGTGGATGTCTGTGGGAAAGGACTGCAGGCCAAGGAAACAGGAGCCATTCCTCGGCAGGTCGAAGCACAGTAAGGGACACAGTGAACAGAGTGAGTGAGCAAGGAGGAAACTAGAGGAAGAGGAGGCCAGAGAGGTGATATAGGACCAGACTGGGGGCTTCACCTTTTACTCTGAAAAAGATGGCAAGCTGCAGCATGCTTTGAGCACCAAAGTCTTGTGGTCTCATTTACATTTGAAAAGATCACTCTGTCTGCTAAGTGCAGATAAGTCTCCAAAAGGTAGAAGTGCAAGCAGGAGACAAGCTGAAGGCAATGCAGCACCTGAGCTGAGAGCTGATGGCAGACTGGACCTGGTGGTAGCAGTGGATACTATATTTATTTTGACAGTAGAGGTAATAGGAGGTCCTGAAAGATTTAATGAGGTGTGTAACAAAAGAAGAAAGTCAAGGATTACTCCAAAACTTTTGGTCTGGGCAACTGGAAAAAGGGAGTTGCCGTTCACTGAATGGGAAGACCATGACCTGAACAGGTCATTCAGGGTGTTGGCGGATAGGCAGAGATAGGAGTTCAGCTGTACACATGTTTAGTTTGAGATGTGTACTAAACATCCAAGAAGAGATGTAGAGTATACAGCTTTTGAATCTAGAGAAAACAGACTTCAAGGCTGATGTAAATTTTGGAGCCATCAGCATGCATAGAGTATTTGAATTCATGAGACTGAATGCACTCTCCAAGAAAGAAAGCCCAGAAAGAGCAGAAAAGAGGACCAAAGACTGAGCACGAGGACCCTCTGACATTTAGAGTGTTGGAGAGAAAAGGAGGAAACAACTCAAGATGAAGACGATCCAACAATAATTCAACTGCTATGTACATACATACATGAATACATAGAGTTTAACAATCTCTAGAGAAAGATAAGATAAACTAGAGTCTTCACAGTATCCATCATACAATTTTAAAAAAAAACACATATCATTGAATCAGAAAAATATGCCCATAATCAAGAGAAAAACTCAATAATGTTGATCACCCAAATGTTGGAATTAAAAGACAATGACTTTTTTAAACTATTGTAAATATATTAAAGAGTTCAGAGGGAAAAAAATGAATAGAAAGGGTGAAAAGATGAGGGATTTCAAAAGAGAAATTCAAACTACAAAAAGACAACCAAATTGAATTTCTAGAATTGAAAAAAATCTAAATTAAAAATTATTAGGTGAGTTAACATCAGATTTAAGACAAAGAAAAAGAATGAGTAGATTCAAGGCAGGTTGACAGAAATTATCTAAGCCAAAACACAGAAATAGAATTTTTTAAATAAAACAGAGCATCTGACACATGTGGACAATATCAGATGGTTTAATGCAGGAGTTCCAAAAAGAAAGAAGAGAGAGAAATGGAATAGAAGAAATATTTGATGAGAAAAATGACCAAAATTTCTCTAAAAAATTGATGAAATATCTAAATTGAGACATCTCAAAGTGCCAAGAAGTCCACTCCTAGACACATCATAGGCAAAGTTCTGAAAATAAAAACTAAAGAGAAAATCGTTAAAGTATCCAGAGACAAAGGAAATTTTATATTTAGGAGAATAACCACATTCAAGCAGGAAATAAAGGAAAAAAAGAAACAGAAAAGATAAGGACAAAATCTCTAAGTGACAAAAGTGGGAAAAAAGTAAACTTGGAATTCTATGTAAATTGAAAAACACTTTTAAAAAAATCTAAGCTAAAAAATATATTTTTCAAACAAATATAAAAAACTAGAAAATTCTTTGCTAGCATTTGCACTACAAGAAAAAATGCTAAAAGAAGCTCATCAGACTGAACAGAAATGATGCCAGATGAAAACTCAGATCTGCAGGAAGAAATAAAAAGCACCAGAAATGGTAAATATGAGTGTAAACATAAAAGAATATTGTTCTTGATCTCTAAAAATTATTGTCTTTTTATAGTAAAAATAATAAAAAGTATAATAAATATATAGAATTTATAATATAGAGAGAAGTAAAATATAAAGAAGTAAAAGCCCAAAAGGCTGGAGGAACAAGAAAATTACTTCATACATTAAGGGATATAATAACTTAAGCTACATTATAATATTTTTGCTTAAGGTAGCAAAAATAAAACTACAAATACAAAGAGATATACCAAAATAACCAACAAAGGGAAAAAATGGAAATGTTTTTAAATTTTTTAAATGCTTGATTACTCCAAAAGAAAGCAGGAATAGAGGAACAAAAGAATTAAAACTAGATGGAACAAATATAAAACAAATAGCCCCAACCAAAATGAAAAGTCTGAAATGGCAGGTAAAGAATTAAAAATATGAATTGTCTTGAAAGCTTAAACAATAGGATAGACCAAGTAGAAGAAGGAATTTCAGAGCTTGAAGGCAGATATTTTGAATTACCCTAGTCAGAAAAAAAAAATAAAGAAAAAAGAAATTTATAAAATGAACAAAGCCTTCAAGAAATATGGGATTATATAAAATATCCAAGTCATAGGTATTCTTGAGGGAGAAGAAAAAGTAAAAAGTATGGAAAACCTATTTGAGTAAAAAATTTTAAAGCAGCAAGACAAAAACATCTAATTACCTAAAAAGAAAGCCTGACAGACCTCAAAATAATAAAAGTCATATATGACAAACCCACAGCCAACATTATACTGAACAGCAAAAAGTTGAAAGCATTCCCCATAAGAACTGGAACAAGATAAGGATGCACATCTCACCACTTCCACTCAGCAGAGTACTGGAAGTTGTGGCCAGAGCAATCAAGTAAGAAAAAGAAATAAAGGCCATCTAGATTGGAAAAGAAGAAGTCAAATTATCTCTATTTGCTGATGATGCAATCTTATACCTAGAAAACCCTACAGACTCCTCAAAAACATTCCTAGATTTGATAAATGAATTCAGCAAAGTCTCAGATTACAAAATCAGTGTACACAAGTCAGTAGCATTTCTATACACCAATAACAACCTGGCTGAGAGCCAAATCACGAACTCAATCCCATTTACAGTAGCTACAAAAAAAAATGCCTAGGAATAATTTAACCAAGAAGTAAAAGACCTCTACAAGGAGAACTACTAAATAATGATGACAGAAATCACAGATGACACAAACAAATGGAAAAACATAAAATGCTCATGGATTGAAAGAATCAATATTATGAAAATTACCATATTGCCCAAAGAAATATACAGGTTCAATGCAATTTCTATCAAAATACTAATGTCATTTTTCACAGAATAAGAAAAAATAATCCTAAAACTCATATGAAACCAAAAAAGAGCCCAAACAGACAAAGAAATCATAAGCAGAAGGAACAATATTGAAGGCATTATGTTATCTGACTTAAAATTATATTACAGGGCTATAGTAACCAAAACAGAATGGAAATTGTATAAAAACAGACACATATGTCAATGGAACATAATAGAGAACACAGAAATACAGCCATATACCTACAACCAACTGATCTTCAATAAAGCAGATAGAAACATACACTGGGAAAATGATATCCTATTCAATAGATGGTGCTGAGAAAACTGGGTATGCAGAAGAATAAAACTGGATCCTTATCTCTTGTCATATACAAAAATTAACTCAAGATAGATTAAAGACTTAAGTGTAAGTCTGGGAACCATAAAAATTGTAGAAGAAAATCTAGGAAAAAGTATTCCAGATATTGGCCTAGGCAAAGAATTTATGCCTAAGATCCCAAAAACAAATACAACAACAACAAAGATAAACATAGAACTTAATTAAACTAAAATGCTTCTGCAAAGCAAAAGAAATTTTCAACAGAGTAAAGAGAAAACCTACAAAGTGGGAGAAAATATTTGCAAACTGTGCATCTGACAAAGGACTAATATCCAGAATCTATAAGAAACTCAAACAAATCAGCAATAAAAAATAATAGTAATAACCTATTTAAAAAGTGGGCAAAGGACATGAACAGGCATTTCCCAGAAGAAGATACACAAATGACCAACAAATGTATTAAAAAATGTTCAACACCACTTATCAAAGAAATGCAAATTAAAACCCCACTGAGATATTACCTTGCTTCAGTCATGATGGCCACTATTAAAAAGTGAAAAAAAAAGGCTGGGCTTGGTGGTTCACACCTGTAATCCTAGCACTCTGGGAAGCCAAGGCAGGTGGATCACTAACGGTCAGGCATTTAAAGCCAGCCTGAGCAAGAGTGAGACCCCGTCTCTACTGAAAATAGAAAGAAATTAATGGGCCAACTAAAAATATATAGAAAAAATTAGCCGGGCATGGTGGCGCATGCCTGTAGTCCCAGCTACTTAGGAGGCTGAGGCAGAAGGATTGCTTGAGCCCAGCAGTTTGAGGTTACTGTGAGCTAGGCTGACACCACAGCACTCACTCTAGCCTGGGCAACACAGCGCGACTCTGTCTCAAAAAAAAAAGAAAAAAAGTAAAAAAAAAAAAACGATAGATTTTGGCACAAGTGTAGTGAAAATGGAATGTTTTTACACTGTTGGTGGGAATGTAAACCAGTACAACCTCTATTCAAAAAGAGTATGGAGATTTCTCAAAAGAACTGAAAATAGAATGCAATCCTTATCAAAATACCAAGGACATTCTTCACAGAAACAGAAAAAAAAAATCTAAAATTTATGTGAAACCACAAAATACCCTGAAAGCCAAAACTATTCTGAGCAAAAAGAACGAAGCTAGAGGCATCATGCTACCTGACGTCAAAATGTACTACAAAGCTATGGTAACAAAATCAGCATGGTACTGGAATGAAAAGAGATACATAGACCAATGAAACAGAATAGAGGACCCAGAAATGAATCCGTGCATTTTCATCCAACTCATTTTAAGCCAAGTCACCAAGAACATACACTGGGGAAAGGACAGCATCTTCAATAACTAGTGCTGGGAAAACTGCATATCCATATTCAGAAGGATAAAGCTAGACTCCTATCTCTCACCATAGACAAAAATCCAATCAAAATGGATTAAGACTTAAATCTAAGACCTGAAAATATAAAAATACTAGAAAAAAATTGGGAAAACACACCAAGACATTGGTTGAGGTGAAGATATTTTGTGTATGACCTCAAAAGCACAAGCAACAAAAGCAAAAATGGACAAATGGGATCACATAAAGATAAAAAGCTTCTGCACAACAAAGGAAAGAATCAACAAAGTGAAGAGACAACCTACAGAATGGGAGAAAATATTTACAAACTATCCATCTGACAAAGCATAAATAATCAGCGTATATAATAAGCTCAAATAATTCAATGCAAAAAAAAAAAACCTAAACAATCCAATTTTAAAATGGGCAAAAGATCCGAATAGACATTTCTAAAAAAGGGGGGGGGCACCCAAATGGCCAAGAGATATATGAGAAAATGCTCAGCTTCATCAATCATCAGAGAAACACAAATGAAAACTACAGTGACATATCATCTCACCTCAGTTAAAATGCTTTTACCAAAATGACAGGCAATAATGGATGCTGGCAAGGATGTGGAGAAAGGGGAACCCTCATGCACTGTTGGTGGGAATGTGAATTAGTATAGCCACTATGGAGAACAGCATGAAGCTTCCTCAAAAAACTAAAAATAGAACTATCACGTGATCCAGCAATTCCACTACTAAACATATATCCAAAAGAAAGGAAATAAATATTTCAAAAAGATATCTTCACACCCATGTTTATTGCAGCACTATTCACAATAGTCAAAATATGGAATCAACCAATATATGTATGGATAAAGAAAATGTGGTATATATACACAATGGAATATTAGTCATCCATAAAAAGAATGAAATCCTGTCATTTGCAGCAACATGGCTGGAACTGGAGGTCATTATGTTAAGTGAAATAAGCCAAGCACAGAAACACAAAGATTGCATGTTCCCTCATATGCGAGAGCTAAAAAGTGGATCTCATTAAGCATGAAGACAGAGAGTAGGTTGGTGGTTACCAAAGGCCAGGAAGGGTAGGGAGGAGAGGAGGATGAAAAAAGTTTGATTAATTGGTACAAATATACAGTTAGATAGAAGAAATAAGATCTAGTATTTGATAGATTAATAAAATGACTATAGTTAACAACAATCTATTACACATTTCAAAATAATTAGAAGAGAATAATTCAAATGTTCCTAGCAAAAAGAAAAGATAAATATTTAAGGTGAAAGATACCTCAATTACCCTGATTTGATTTTTATATATTATAAATGTGTCAAATTATCACATGTACTCCCAAAATATATACATCTATTATATATTAATTCAAAAAATAATGGTATAAGAAAATTACAAACCAATACCCCTCATAAACATAGACACAAAAATCCTTCACAAAATATTAGCAAATTTAATCCATAAATATATGAAAGAGATAATATATCATGATGAAAATGGGGTATATCATAGAAATGCAAGGTTGGCTCAACATTCAAAAATCAGTCAATGTAATTCAACACATTATCAGAATAAAGGAGCAAAACCATGTGATAGCCTCAATAGATTAAGAGGTAGTATTTGATAAAATTTAACAGATGTTCATAATAAAAACTCTCAGCAAACAAAAGGTGAAAGAAAATTTCCTTAATCTGGAAAGAAATATCTATGAACAAAATACAAATATAAACACACATACATGTCATCATATATAATGATGAATTATTGAACATTTGTCCCCTTAGACTGGCAACAAGGCAAAGATAACCAGTCCTATCACTTCTATATGACATTGTACTGAAGGTTTTAATAGTCCACTACAGCAAGAAAAGGAAAGGAAGGAGTGAGGCTGTCTTTATTTGCAGATGCTATGATTGAAGAAAAATTCAAAGAAATCTACAGCTAGAATAATCAGTGAATTTTACAAGATTAAACAGTAAAAAGTCAATATAAAATAATCAATATTGTTTTCAAACACTAGCAACAAACAAATTGAAAGTGAACATTTTTTAAAATACCATTTCCAGTAACTTTCAAAAAATCAAATATGTTGGAATAAATTTAACAAAAAAGGTGCAAGATCTCTATACAAAAAAGTATATAATATTTCTGAAGGAAATTAAAGACCTAAATAAATGGAAAGATAGCCTGTGCTCATGGATAGATGCCAATTCTCACCCAAACTGATCTATAGATTCCATGAAATCTCAGGCAAAATTCCACCAAGATTTATCACAGATACTGACAAGATGATTCTAAAATTTATATGGAAATGTAAAAGGCTGAGAATAGCCAGTGCAATCTAGGAAGAGAACTGAATTAGAGAGCTTACATGGTACCAATTTAAAAACTTGATATAAACCTACAATTAGGAAGACAGGGCAGTATTAGCCTAAGGATAGAAAAAGAAATCAAAGAAACAGAAGAGAGAATCCTGAAATAGACTCACCCACACATGGTCAAGTGATTTTTGGCAAAGGTACAAAAACAATAAGGAAAGAACAATCTTTTAAACACATGGTGCTGAAATAACTGGAGAGCATGTGGGAAAAATTAACTCTGGCTGTTACCCCTCCAAACACCTTTATTCAACATGGTTCATAGACCTAAATGTAAAAGCTAAACCTATAAAGACTCTAAAAGAAAAACTAGGAAGGTATTTTCACAATCTTAGGATTTATCAGACAGATCACAAAAGCATTAGCCATAAAATTAAAATCTGGTAAATTAGACTTCATCGAAATTTAATCACTTGTTCATAATAAGATACTTTTGCAAAAAAAGAAAAGAAAAGCCACAGACTTGTGTGATATGATAATTGGACTACATATATCCGGCAAAAAATTATATCCAAAATATATGAAAAAAAACTCTTACAGTCAATAAGAAAAACATAGATGACCCAATTCTCTCAAATGAGAAAAATAACACACACAAATAGCCAGAAAGCCATGAAAAGGTGTTTAACAACATCATTTGGGAAATGCAATGATGCCACTACGCCCCTGCTCAAAGGGCTAAAATTAAAAATATTGACAATACCAAGTGCTGATGAGGATGTGAAACAGCTGAAATTCTCATGGGTTAGTGGTAGGAGGCTAAAAGACCCAAAACACCAGGTAAGCTGATTAGCAACTTCTACTGAAGTTAAACATACCCTTGCCCAGGCATAAGAATATAACCAAGGGACATTAAAATGTAGGCCCACAAGAAAACTTCCATGGTAATAGCCCAGAACTAGGAAGAAAAACAACTATCGACAGGAGAATGGATAAACAAATTAAACAAATCACGATATCTTTGAACAAGGGTATCCCCAGAAAAACTAACAGGAGGAACCACTGATGCCTATAAACCTGATATCACTGATGCATAAATCAGATCCCCAAAGCATTGTTTAAACAGAAGAAACCAGACACCTCCATAAACAGGAGCCTCCAG
>CAUYMX010056397.1:0-27858 GCA_963573855.1 Lepilemur septentrionalis | reverse complement strand
TTTTGTTCTAATAAGCTCAGTACACTCTCATAATTTTCCAATTGGTGAAAGTCAATTTCCAAATTGGTGAAGGTCAATTGGAGGAAAGGGCACAGCAGAAACTGGCAGAGGACCTTGGAAAGAGAAAACAAGAGAATTTTTAAAAAAATGCTAAAGGGGGCCGGGCGCGGTGGCTCATGCCTGTAATCCTAGCACTCTGGGAGGCCGAGGCAGGCGGATCGCTCAAGGCCAGGAGTTTGAAACCAGCCTGAGCAAGAGTGAGACCCCGTCTCTACTATAAATAGAAAGAAATTAATTGGCCAACTAAAGATATATATAGAAAAAATGAGCCGGGCATGGTGGCGTATGCCTGTAGTCCCAGCTACTCGGGAGGCTGAGGCAGGAGGATTGCTTGAGCCCAGGAGTCTGAGGTTGCTATGAGCTAGGCTGAAGCCACGGCACTCATTATAGCCAGGGCAACAGAGTGAGACTCTGTCTCCAAAAGAAAAAAAAAGCTAAAGGGAGTTTTTCTAATCATCCAAAAATATATATAATTTATAATAAAGCAAGCAATTTTCATGTAGATCCATATGGGTTGAGGTTATAGGGACATGTATTTTAATACAATATAAAGCATTATGTTATAATAATCGAAGTCCCCATCATGGGAAAGGATGAGCTGGAGTGTAGATGAATCTTCTGTGACATGAGCAGAATCTGCATGATCGTCTCTCACAGATGCGGTGGGAAGGCGTCCTCCACAGCTCAGGGACCAGTGGGGAGTAGACCCCTGTGAGGTTTCTTCTGAGTGTAAGAATCTGTTAATATGGCCCAAGTCATCAAACCTTGTTTATTGAATCAATGTTTGTTATTTTCTTAAGATTTTAGGATCTGTAATGTAGGAAAGAAGATGCTAGTCAATCTCTGCCTTTTAAAAACTGCTTTTGAAAAGAAGAAATGTCAGACAGAAGAAAGTTAATGAGGTAAAAGGAAGTCAGGGAAGGGGACAGTTAATAAGCTCTAGAAATATCAGGAGATATTAATTTTCTCAGAGTTCACTGGATTTTATCATTATTTTTTTTTGTAATGCCCTTCTAATGCCTTACAAAAAGGACTCATGATGAAGAAACTATGATAGATACAAAGATTGTTTGTGAACATCCATATATTCTTAGAATTAAGATTAAATAACTATGTTTTAGAGGAAAATGTAAATAAATAATAATAATAAATGTAAATAAATCCTGCAATATAAGAATTAGAACCAAAAATTCAGGAGTTAGGAAAAAAGAAATTTGAGGAAAGATAAAAGTACTATTTTTTTTAATCTTTCATAGGACAGTCAATTGATAATAACTACATTTCAACTATTAGTTAAAATAATGTTCTAATATTAATTTTTTTCATAATATTAGAGTTATCTTTAAATATCTGTTACCTATTTAGTAAAAAAAATTTATTTAAAATGTACTAACTTCTAAAATTTTGCATCACTATCTTTTTCTTCACTGAGTTGAAGAAACATTACAGTACCTTTAAAAACTAGAAATATCTTGAATGGTATAAATCCATTAAACTAAAAAATATCAATCCATTCTTCTATATGTGTTTATGTAAAGAGAATGAGATTCACCTGATTGATTATCAGATTACATTGGGGTGGTAATATTTTTGGTTGTCTTCATTATAGTTGTTTTTTCTGTTTGAATTTTAACAATTGAACATTATTTTTATGTGAAGAGTCAAGTCATTAAGTTGCTTAACATTCAAATAAAAATGTCTAGATACAAAAATAAACTGTAAAATTGGAAAACATTTACTTAGCTTAGTTATAGCCCAAACGATTTGTATTTATGACTTAGGATATAACCATTTCTTCAAATACATGTTTAAAAAAATTTAACAACATATTAAAGGAGAAATCAAAGGGCTTGTTGCATTTATTTAGGTATAACCTGTATTGCAATAGCCTCATGCCTGGTTTTCTTGACAAATGATTGTATTTTCATCTCATTGCAATGTAACACTGATAAAATTCCTTGACCATACACATTGTTTTCGTATGATCAAGAGCTGGTGAAATGTTTTCCCAGAAACTTCACAGTTTACAAATTGTTCTGAGTAATTCTATCATTTGACTAACTGTCCCTAGAGGGTTTCATTGAAAAATAAATGTCTTAAGACAAATTTATCATACAACTTAAGAAGATTATATGATAAAGGAATTGTACCATATCTTATTTTTTCCTATATTCCACATCATAGCACAGTCTTAAATTGGGGAGCTTGTAGGAGAGAGAAATTTTGGTGCCCTTAACTGGAGAAGCCCTTTGGGTGTCAGTTTAAAGTTAGGTGTTTATTTTTGCATTGGTAGAAAGTAAATTGTTCTCCCTTACACGTTTAAATTTGTGGTTAAAGTGATATAATGCACCAATATGTCATAATATTAACAGGTAAACGTGAAAACTGGTCTCCTGAAATGTTGATAGTACAGTCAAATCTCAAGGGGTCCATCCCTTTCAACTAAGCTAATCCAGTCTCATGAGAAGTTCAGATGTTGGTTTCACCACAGCTGAACATCAGCTATTGCATTTGTGTCCATACAGTCTCATGGTTAACTTCTTCACCTCTTTCAAGACCTTGCTTAAATATCAATCTCAATGAGACCTACCCTGATCACCCTGTTTAAATCTGCAAACCTATTACCCTGTTCTATTGGTTCTTTTTTCCATAGCACTGGTTATCATCTAGCATACTATATAATTAACTTATTTATCATGTTTATTGTTTATTCTATGCCCCCATTGCTGGTAGGGGGGAAAAAAACCATGAAAGAGCAAAGGTCTTTGTCAGTGTTTGTTCACTGATACATGCTAAGAGCCTAGAGCCATTTCTGGCACACAGTGGTCCCCACCAAATACCTATGTTTAATGAATCCATTTCCATTATGTTCAGTGTCTCCATTCCCATTGAAAGGCAGTATAGTTAGCAATGTGGCTTCAAAGTTAGACAGCCCAGCTCCACTACTTGCAAGCTGCATGAGTTGGGCTAGATATATAACTCCTATGCTTTAATTTTCCCATCTGAAAAAATGTTGATAACGCTATTACCTCTTATGAGGATTGGAATCGAAATGATGGGATGAATAATAGCCATGTACTGAGTGCTCAATAAATATTAATGCTCGTTCCTTAAGTTATCAATATATTCAAGCCTCTTATTAAAAAAAAAAACTCTTGAACTCTCTAGGCATTACCTCATCTTCTGCCTTTCCAGAGACAAACTTTTTGAGGGAGTTGAGAATTCTTCATCTCTTATTTCTTCTTAGCCTGTTATAATCTGACATCACTCCCAAATTTACTCCACTACAATTGTTTTTTACAAAGTTATTAATTATCTAATAATTGCCAAATCTATTGGTTATTTTTAAGTCCTTAATTCCTATGTAATATTTAACATTGTTAGTTATGTCAACCTTCTTGCAATTCTTTCCTTCCTTGATTTTTGTGATGCCCTCCTTCCTTTGCCAGATTTTCTTGCTCTGCTCCTAATTTTCCTCCCACATTAACACTGATCTTTCCAGGGTTCAGTGGAAAGACACCTATTCTTACTCTCTTGATTTTAACTATTTTCATAGTCTAAAACTGTCAATCACACACTGATGACTTCCAAATTAGTGTCTTGAGCTAAAGAAAATTTCCTAATCTTTAAATGTCTATATTTAAAAATCAACTGGACCTTTTGAGTCCCCTGGAGGCATATCCAACTTAACATGTCAAAAGTGAATTTATATATCATCTCCTATGATGTCCCAAACTTGCTCTTTGCAATGTGTTCTTTAACACCCAACCAATCTCCACCTACTGCCGATTTTATCTCCTAAATATTTCTTAAATGGAGCCCACGTCTCCATTACAACCGCTACTTCTTAACTCAGGCCCTTATCATCTCTGTTCTTTTACAATAGCCTTGTCTGACTCATCATACCAACCTTGATTTTATCCTTCTCTTTGCCAACAGAGCAATATTCCTAAAATACACATCTGACCATATCAATCCCCTACTTAACTTCTCTCCAAAATTTCCCCAAGAAGTACAGAAAAATGTCCAAGCTCATCTGTGTAATATTAAAGGGTCCCTACGAAAAGTCCCCTACTTGCCTTTTCAATTTCATCTCCACTCTAAATCATTTTGAATTGCTTCAGGTACCAGAACACAGAATACTATTTTATAAATGTGTCCTTTATTCGTGATGTTCTCTGTTTCTGCAAGGTTCTTCTGATCTTCCAGAAGCTAACTCCTCCTTTGTCAAGATTTTGATTTGGAATCAGGAAGCCTTTTTTTTAAACTCTAGGCTAGAATGTGTGCCTTCAGATGTTGTTTGACCCCCCTGAGCAGACCATAACGGACTTATTCAGTAATGTCTTCATTCAGTGACACATTTGTGAGTGCCTATATATCTAGGAAATCGTCCTACCTGAGGTAGAGACAAAATCCCTTCCCTTATGGAGTGTGCTATTTAGGAAGGGAAGACAAATGTTAAATAATCAAAAGGTGCCAACAGGGTATAAAACAAGACAGATGTAGCCTAGACAAGGAGGGCTTCTTCATGGAATTAATATTTAAAATGCAAAATAAGGAAGAGATACAGTGTAAAGTTTTTTAAGTAGAAAGAAGAACATACGCAAAAGCTCTGAGGAGGGAAAAAGAGTAATGTTTTTGAGGAGCTGAAGATGCCACCGAGGCTGGAAAACAGAGCTGGAGCAGAAAGAGTACCTTGAGATCAAGCTTGTACTATATTGCAGGAACTTTCAAAGGCAGGACTAGTCTGATTAATATTTAAAGAACTCATACCTGTTAGAATACTTTCATTGTAAGCAACAAAAACCAATTCTGGCCAATTTAAATAAGAGGTTTAAATTGGCAAGATATAATGAAGACACAGATGTGGGAATGTCAACGAATGGGCAGGATTTACGTAGACTCAGCGATCTGAAAGACAGATTGCAGACTCCTCAGACTCTCCGGAGAGGGAAAATATAATTCCTCAAAAGTTATCAGGTTGCAGCTGGGAAAGAAAATGAGATGCTAGGCCACCAAAATCAACAAATGTCCATACCATTTGTCATGGTCCTTGGTACTATCAGGAATGCAATGAGGGTTTGTGGGATTGAACTGTATTCCCACGCCTCCTTATACATCTTTAACATATTAATTTTTTGTGCCACATTGTGATTTTTTTTGGTCTCTCTCCTTGAAAGAAAGGACTACCTGATTTCACTTTGTATTCCCAGGAGCTAGCCCAGTGCCTTGTACCTAGTTGTTGCTCCATACATACGTCATGAGGGAATGAGAAGTGACTATAGGTGCATGTACATCTGCTGAAAAGCTCAGTAGTCTGACTGTGAATCTGGGTTCTTATCACTACATCACTGTTCTTCCTACCATCCCCGGCCCTGAGCAGAGTGCTTGATTCACAGGAAAAGTTTATTGCATGCATGCAAGAATGAATGAATGGAGAAATGGTTGTTATTATGCAAAGCTAAGTTTTAAATTGAAATGCCTAAGTAAAATATTTTTTTACAATGTTTCATCAGCTTTTAGTAACTGTTCAATTTATTCTTAATTTTTGAAGAGAATATACCTCTAATTAGTTATGTAAGTGCCTTAGTTAAAAAAAATTGCCATGAGGAATTATGCATAATATTTTTCTGCATATAGTTTTACTTCTTGGCATTCTTGCTGCCAACTCTAAATATCCAAGGGGGGAAAAGCTTAATTCGTTTCTAACTAAACCCAGAATAGTTTTACTATGCAGAACCATGCTATACTCCTTCATATCATTGTGCTTTTAAACAATTCTTGTTTTTTTTTTGTTTTTGTTTGTTTGTTTGAGACAGAGTCTCACTCTGTTGCCCGGGCTAGAGTGCAGTGGCGTCAGCCTAGCTCACAGCAACCTCAAACTCCTGGGCTCAAGCAATCCTTCTGCCTCAGCCTCCCAAGTAGCTGGGACTACAGGCATGCGCCACCATGCCCGGCTAATTTTTTCTATATATTTTTAGTTGGCCAATTAGTTTCTTTCTATTTTTAGTAGAGACGGGGTCTCACTCTTGCTCAGGCTGGTCTCGAACTCCTGAACTTAAGCAATCCACCCGCCTCGGCCTCCCAGAGTGCTAGGATTATAGGTGTGAGCCACCGCGCCCAGCCTAAATGTTAATTTTATTACATTTTTAACACATTAGCTAGCAGTTAAAATGAGGAGAGAGGAGCCACAAGGAAAAAGACACATGGACTAGGCATCCATGGCCTTTATATGAAGGAGAAGCAGGTGCAATGCTTTGTAATGAATTAGGAAGAATAGTTTGGGCACATAAAAGACCAAGGAATACATAATGTAAATAACCTTAAAATATATATTTTTAAATTAAACTGCTTTGCAATTTTTCAGCAGCTTCAAAAACATCTAATAGCAAGTTCAAAAACATGAAAGATTTTTAAAATCTGAATTTACTCCTTTAAAAAATTTTCTCCACTATAAGGTATTAGAACACAGGGGTTAAGAGAGTGGACAATGAAGATAGAGGACCTGGATTCAAATTCAACCAACCCACTCACAGGCTGTGTGGTCTCAGGCAAGTTACTTAAGACTCTCTTGTGTGTCGGTACCCTTATCTGACAAAGGGAGATAAAATTGTAACACCTTCTTCATAGGGTCACAGTAAATATAATTGTTTACTGGCACATAGTAAGCATTCTGTAAGTGTTAGCTGCCATCATCATCAAGGAATAACATATATTTCAATTTTATCACTATATATGACTTATGAATATTTCCATAAATACCTACTGTCCCCACCCATAAACTACAACCTGAATGAAAATAATAAATTGATAAGTAATAAAACTCCCCTATATATGCCCACAGTAGAGCTAGTATTTAAAACCTCACAGGACCATTGCTTGCAATTTTACTGTAGTTTAAAATTTTACCTTAATAAAAGATAATCATGTATCTTATTGGAAGATAACCCATTAAAGACAGATCTGCAAGTTATTTAACTGATATTTTTATGTTATTATTGAAGAAAATTACTAGACAGTTGTACCTTACTATTTTGTAACAGGCACATTCTAGGAAATATTGTGGAAATATCGTTTATATAAACCTGATAAGAAGAAACAGAAAGAAAACTAGAAGAAACTGTAATTTTGCATATAAGTAATAAAATCTTTTTGATGTTTCTTTTTGTTGGTTGATTGGTTGCTTCATTGGTACTGTTGCCATTCGAACTCTGCATCAGCCCTCTTTGATAAGCCTGTGGATCTTGGTGGCTTGGTGACAATGTAGAAAGTCCTATATGTACTTTAAAAACATCAAAGTTGCTTGTCTCTTTAGAGATCCACGTTTGATCTTCTAGCTCTTTCATATTGGAATTTCATGTGTTGCCAGAGAAGACCCCAGGATAAACTGCCTCCAACCGTCCATCAAGCGCGGTAGAGATGGGAGATCCAGTCATCTGTGATAAAATAACTCTCCTGGAAATGGAGAATCTAAAGTAACAGCAGAACCGGAGCAGAGCTGTGCTGAGTATCTCAGTGCCCAGCACCTTCTCAACTCATTTGGACCATCCCCACATCCTGACACCTCTTCATGATGTCGACCAGGGCCCAAACATTTTCCCATATGCTTCTTTTTCTTAGAAAATCAAGCCACCTTTTCACTTATTGCTGATAATATACAGTAAACAGTCCCAGGGAAGACATGTCTGGAAATATGTTCTTAAGAACATGAGATGTAACACTCTATCTCTGAAATTTTCAAATAATTCAGAATTTCAACTCTAAAAAGCATAATACTGATTTTAACAAATAGTTGTCTCCCAAAAGATCAGAAATTTTTCAAAGCCTGCAAAATACTAATTAGTTCAAATATTTTTTCAAATACTATATATACATTTTTTTCTTTTAGTGTAACAAAATTAACATTCAATAAGAATCACTCATTTCTTATGGAGCTTAAGAATGTTTAGGTTCATTTTAAGCTATATCTTTCACATGTAGAATTTTCCAGTCATAGCTGGAAGTTTTTCAGAAGTCTGAACATACAGTTCAAATGATTATTCTGAAAAGTGTGCACGTGGGAAAAACTGTTTGCTTACTAGATCCTTCTTCAACAATTCAGATACTTAAATCATTTCCAAAGCAAATTTTACAAAATCAAATAAATGGCAAAACTAGAAATGTAATCAAGTCTTCAAGAAGGAGTTTCAATCCTCTGCCAAAACAGACCTCAACTTTGTAATCCCTTGTTCAAAAAAGTTGGACCAAGTATTGATGTTTTCCACCAAGCAAGCCACATAGCCACAAACGTTTCTCATTTATTCCACTCCTGGGACATACAGCTCAAATAAAAAATTTCCTGAATACTCCAAATTTCAGATGCAATTTGGAATGCAAGAGATTCATAATGTTATGCAGGAAACATTATGGCTTTCTCTTACCGACTCAGTGTTTCTGGAATGCAATCCCCAGGAGATCATTCCCACCAATTAGAAGGCTGACATTTCTTTCAGCCATGCGACCCAACTATTATGCTCTCTGCCCTAGCTCAGATGTGACTATGAACCCTCGGCAATCTGCTGCTCTAGCTACTGTTCAAATACGAGAGGTGTTACCTCAAGGGAGCTAGCACAGATCCCTACTGGTAACAGTGTACTCAAACCTCCCGTTAAGAAAGTGTAAAAAAGAATTAAAAGAAATTAAAGCCACCGTCATTGCTTTTGCACCAAAAGCCTGTCACAGGGGCCTCTGAACAAACTAAGATCCTAATTAAATTCAAGCGTGAAATTTCACAGAGCCTCTAGTTACGTAAGTCCTACTCTAATTCCATCCCTACCTTACCCTCCGTGTTAAGTCATTGAGAATGTCTCAGAGTAAGTACCAAAGTTGCAACTTTCATCCTCTGTAGATTTCTACTCTCTTTCAAAGAAAAAAACAGTTGAAATAAAGGAAGAAAAGTACAGTATTGAATGCACCAAATGAACATGAAAATTCTGTAAGTCCTTAGCAAATGTGATCACTAAAAATGAGATAAGTCTAAGTGCCTACAACATGGTAAAATACCACTCCACAGTGCAGTAGCAAATGTGGATGGCAAAAGATCAAGATAAACACTTGTTGATGTATTGACAGTTTTTCATTCACTAAACATGTCATTATAAGCAAGATGTATAGTGAAGGGGACTCTTAAACAGGGATTATCTGAGGGAGTCTGAGGCAAAACCCAAAGCTAAGCACATAAAACCTTGAAAGTTTAGGCAAAAGAAGAGAGATACTGATTCTATACAAGTAATAGGCAATAGGAAGAAGTTTCTCAAACTAGAGCAATTTGAGGAAAGCTTAAAATCATTAAACATAAACAAAAAAAATCTACTTTAAATAACCCACTTTACAAACAATGATGGAAAACCTACCAAAACAATGGGTTTGCTTAAAATAAATTCATGGTTCTATAGGCAATTTTGATAACAGTAATACTGACAATTAAACTGAGTCTGTAAATTAAAACCATGACATAACCAAAGAATCCATGAGATGAGTTTGTCTCAGGAAGCCATGAAAAAATACAAAAATACTTGGAAATAATGTCTGCCATGTAAAAAAAAAAAACAAAAACAGCTTAAATATGCGGTTGGATGAATAATAATGAAAAATCTGAAAAGTAGCTTGAGTATTTCTAGCAGAAAAGGTCCTATTTTTCACCCCACCTCAGCTGTTTGAGAGAAGTCATCGCTCGAGTATCAGTACTAACAGAGACAGTAAACACACTGATCATTTAATACTTATTTGTACTGAAAAAAATACTGGTTAGATGACATTAGGAAATGGAATATTCTAGATGACTGTGTTTTCTGAATACTATAAAACTTAATTTTGTGCATTGTTCCTCATGCCACTGTTGATTTTATACTCAGAATTGAATGAAATCAGTATAATCCTCAACAAACTATCAAACTATAAGAATTTCTACAAATAAATGACCAGATGCATATGAAGCCTTTAGAACAGGACACATGGTAGATACTCAAATACTGTTAGTTCCTCATTCTTTTCCCTTCCCTTCTTGCTTCTGCCAACCATAGCTTTACTCTCTGTTCTGCCATTTTAGGATTCAAGAGGCTGAGCTTTCTCATTTGATCAGTAAATTCTTTGCCAGAACTCAATGTTTCCTTATGTTCTTAGTCATCTGATCAATGCATTTTAAATATCGGGTCACTCTAAAAACTGAATCTTTTTCTCTTCTTAAGTTCCATTGAAGGATCATGTAAGTTCAACCATAGTTTTTTTCAGAGCCTAATGTTTTGTGCAGCGAGACACTAGGACACAGGCAGACAGAATTCAATAAAACATGGTTCCCGCCAGTCAACCTGACCAGGCCACAGAATGCCAGATAGTTGGTCTAACATTATTCCAGGTATTTCTGTGAGAGTGTTTTTGGATGAGATTAACATCTAAATCTAGGGAATGGAATAAACTACATCATCCTCCATCATGTGGGTGGGCTTCATCCAATATATTAAAGGCCAGAATAGGACAAAGGGCCGACCCACCTTCAAGTAAGAGAGAATCACCCTGCCTGGCAGCGTTAGAGCTGGAACACTGGCTCTTCCTGCCCTTCAGGCCTTTGAACTTAACCTGGTATATCAGCTCTGTCGATTTGGGGCTCACTAGCCTCCATAATCATGTGAGCCGATTTTATATACTTATTGCATAAGTATTATTACATATATTTTTATTATATATATATCTATCACACACACACATACACGCATATATACATATATATATATACATATATATATATATATATATATCCCCTATTGGTTCTATTTCTCTGAAAAACCCTGACTAGCACCATAACACAGAGTATAGTACTAAGAACCAAATAAACTTCCAAACCAAAAATAATATCAATAAACATTCACAGAACGAAATAAAAGTACTTGAAAACAAGATCTGCCAAGGTCAACATCAGACTATGCAATTCATTCCCTCAAGAACTCTCATGAAGCGAGTGACCCAGCGTTAGTTTACAGTGAGACCTGCCCTTTCCTGCACACGCCGACTAGATGAGATCTCTCTGCTTTTATGAGGTAGTTACTGTTATTTGAAGCAGGTCATTGGGAAATAAATTTAAAACGGGGAGTAGAGTTCTATATTAATTCATTCCCCTTCACAGAGCACAGTACAAATAAGAATCAAATAAGCTCACTTGAATGGCAGCCAAGTTCTTCTGCTCCTGAGACGGTGCCTCATGGACGAAGCGGAGCCAGTTGGAGTGCCGGGGGTTGGTAGCATCCAGAATGTATAAAACTTCTCCCTTACTCCCACGAACCTGAAACATAAAAGGATCCTGAGTTTGCATCTGAAGGCAGTATATGCCATACAAAACATATCAAGGGTAGGACATGCTGTTTTTTCATAAGTATATACCTTTTCTATTGACAGGTGTTACATGCTGGATTAGCATGCATTCTTCCTTGCAACATATGTACAAATAGAGCCTAGTATTTCATCTGGCAAATATATAGATGATTCACAACTGCAATCAACTCTCAGAAATATAGCTGTTCTCTAGCCAGAATTATTTCTCTATATACGTATATTTTAATATATATGTTGCAATCGCAATTGTTCAGGAGATGAATCACAATTTCAACCCTTCCCCTTTTCTCCATAGAAGAGGCTAGTAGTGCTGCTTGTTTCTCAATTGTGGGAGGGATGGAAGTAGAGTGATTACTAACACTTCGGTTTCTCTCTTCACCTGCTTACTGAATCATCTTCATAAAGGAAGAACGTGCTCATCTAACCAGTGGGAATCTGACATCCAATGGGATACAATTTCACATTCTTTGCTAGTAGATGAATGAAACAGTTCCATTTTGTCTTTTCATGGCCTGTTCATGGACTGCTGAAAACAGCGGGCTCTCTCTTTTTGGTCTCAGGCCATAAGACTCCACTGGTCAGATTTTACTTTCAACTGGAGGTAGGGGTGACTGCCAAAGGAACAGGCCATCCATTGGACATTCCTGAATCCATGTAACTTCTCTAAAACCCCTGCATTATGGGTTACTGGGCACTTGCCCAGTTATGCACTAATTTAGAAGCCCCAGTGGTTAGCATGCAGTATTTATACAACATATATACCAATTTCCATTCAAGTTTAATTTCATGTTTAGATTTAGGTTATTAAGTATGAAATGTCCAATTTTCTTAAGTATTAAGTTTGACAGTTGATATCTCTGACATTTCATTTTGACAATTCTTGTTTTATTTTTATTGTGAAGGTACATCCTCAGTCTTTCAAATGCATGGTTTGGCTTGTGATTACACATTTTTTTAGAGCAATTTTTGTGAAACCACGGATAAGACAAAAATTCATGTTATTTTCGAATGTGAGTTCTGTCGTGGAACTAGTGCAGTGCAGACAGCTTCAAGTAGCAACCAAGTGTTTGAGAAGGATGTGGCTAATGAACACACAGCACACAGACGGTTTGAGAAGCTCCATTTTGTTGATTTTAATCTTGAAAATGAGCCATGTGGGTGACCTGAGACCAAGGTGGATAATGATGAGCTGAAAGCTGTAGTGGAAGAGAATCCATCTCAGCCTATGCGTGAATTAGCAGGAAGGTTTGACATTATTATTCCAACAATATTGGACCATTTGAAACAAATGGGCAAAGAATCTGGATAGATGGGTTCCGCATGAATTAAACAAGAAGAGAGACAGAAGAGAAATCGTTTCAAAGCTTGCCTTTCCTAGCTGTCATGACATAAAGGTGAACCGTTTCTATACCGTATTGTTACATGAGATGAGAAATGGATTCATTTTGACAATCGCAAGTGTTTGGCACAATGGATGGATAAAGATGAAGTGCCGAAACACAATCAAAAACCGAATATTCATCAAAAAAAGCTAACGGTGTGTGTTTGGTGGTCCAGCGCTGGTGTTATCCTCTACAGCTTCATGAAACCTGGTCAATTGATTACAGTGGATGTCTACTGCACCCAGCTGGATGAAATGATGAGGATGCTTGTGATTAAGCAGCCCAGGTCGGTCAGCTTCACCTCAAAATTTTCTCTGCTCTAGCTTTGTTCATGCTCTTAAATCCTTTTTCAATTTTCCCCTGCCGTTTTTTTTTTTTTTTTTTTGAGAGACGAGAATGTGCTATGTTGCCCAGGTTGGAGTGCAGTGGCTATTCACAGGTGCCATGATAGCGCACTGTGGCCTTATACTCCTGGGCTCAGGTGATCCACCTGCCTCAGCGTCTGGGTCAGCTGGGACTACAGGCACGTGCCTTCATGCCTAGCTCCTGCCCTCCCAATTTCTGTCAATTCTGTGTACCTCTCTGGCCAAGGGCACCCCTCTAGCCCATGCTATCATGGAAATAGAGAAGGATAAATAAAACTCTACCCTACGTCCTGGTGCACATTCAGATGGAGAGGCCCAGTGAGCAGACATTCCAAAGGTGTTGAGGAAGGCCAGGGTGGGGGCTGGGGTGGGGAGAGAGTTTCAAGGAGAATTAAGACGCCAATTTGGAGGTGCAGGAATGCTGTCAACAATACTTTGCCGCTCTTTAGGGATTCCAGTTCATACCCAGACCACGACAGAGATCTGGTGAGAGCTGTCCCTGTTGCTGGTTTCACCCAACCCATTGTTCTTCTAAGACTGTGGGTAAGGGTGTGGCAGAGAAAATCTGATTTCAATTCAATTTAACTGGATAAACCCACAAACTATCTTTTATTATACAAACAAACAGACCATACAAGGTGTCACCATACTGAAGGAGCTTGCAGTTCAGTGGGGAAGTGACGCACAGACCAAAGGGCAAACACTTGTGGTCCTTGGAAGTATCTTTGTGCTTTGTGGGGCTTGTCTATTTTTTGTTTTTGGAATCTAAGTGACAAGCCCTTCCAGTTGACAGCCACTCACTATTGCCTGCACCCACGTTATCATTCATTTATGCCACTCACCTGGCCCCTGAAGGGCTGTGACTGTGAGAGTCTTAAAAATGAACAGCACAGCTCAGAGCCGGGCTAACTTTGCTGCAGAGACCTTTGTGGTAACCTTGTGTGTACAAATCCCATCTCCCCAGTGACAGTGCGCTTAGGGAGAGCAGGGCCTATGTGACAACCAAGTGTGGGCACTGTCAGGAGGTGGTACTTCAGCTTGGAGCCTGGGGCCAAATCCCAGCTCTGCCACTCACTAGCTGTGTGCTCTCAGGCAACTTGCTTAACTTCTCTGAGCCTGCATGGAATGGAGGTTGTAACAGCACCTATGTCGCAGATGGATGGGAGGATTAAATGACATCGAGATTAAATGACATTTACTTGGCCCAGAGTTGGTAGTCCAGTAAAGATCCAAAGAGTGGGCTCTGCAAATGCCTGGGGGAACAGAGTCTAGGTGGAGGAAGGGCAAGTGTGATGGCTCAGAGGCAGGGGTGTGCTTGGGGCATCTGTGGAATGTCAAGGAAGCCAGGACCACAGGAGTGGAGCGAGCAAGAGAAGCAGTCAGTGGGACCATGGGGGTGGGGCAGGGAGTTGAGCTTTATTTTCACTGTGTTTATGCTATTTTGGGGGTTAGCTTCTATTTATGGAAAAATATTGATTTCCCTTTTTTTTTTTTTTTTGCTGCTACAAAGTGCCCCTTTAAAATCATATAGAGAAACAAATCCATTTAAAGAAACATAAAGAATACCATACAGTCCGCAAAAAGCAAAAATCCCAAAGACTATCCTCAGGCGACTGGAATCTGGAGTAGGAGGAAGGCAGGTCTCTCTCCCTCCCCTGGTTTACTCAGCACCAGTAGGGTTGGAGTTCCAAGGTGAAGGTTCGCTGGTGCCCTCAGACGTCACAACCAGACCCTTGAATTTGACTCCTGGTCCTGGAGCTTTCAAGCTAGGAGGCTCCTGGACCCCTTCAGCCACCACCCTCCCCATTTTACAGATGGAGACACTGAGGCCCAGGCAGGCAAAAAGATGCATTCTATTTGACTCAACTCTCCCGCTGCACCTACCCCAGATCAAGGGATTCAGACACACAAGTTCCCCCCAGAGATCATGCCTCCCCTGGCTCGAAGGACCTCGTCTGGCTACCCGCACAGACCCCTGTGCGTCCAGCATCTATTGGAGAAGGCAGGCAAGGGACGCTGAGGGCGAGGGGGATGCCTGGGGGCTGCTGGCCAGGGGTCTGTTCTGGAGGCTGCCAGGGAGGGTGGGTGGGTCCTGGTCGTGCCCCGGTTCAGCTGAGGCAGCTCCAGCCAAACAAGTCATGTGCTAAGGTTTCCCTGCGGTGGGCCCTGGAGTTTCCTCTGCTGCCTGAAGGGAGGGGACCACTCCTACCTCGGCCACCAGACACTTGTGGCAACAGCTCTGTTTCCCCCTTCCTGGTAACCACCCCCCAGGAAATCATTCCTGTCCACTCCCAGGGGAAGGGGCAGTGGGTCAGTTCTGGAGGTCTGGGCAGCCCAGGGCCAAATCTCTTCCCCTCTGATTTTGCTCATCTTGTGTGTGCCTTGAGTCACATCCTCATAGGTCGGCAGAGGCCCCACTGACAGACCCCTCAGTTCCAGCGGCGTGTCGGGAATGAGGGACAAATTGTCGTCCTGTAAAAGAGGAGTCCCGTCCCTGCTGCTCACATCCGCGGGGCGACAGCTGCTAACGAAGCACTTTTGAAGTCTCAAGTCCCCCACAAATGTGAAGAAACTGAGGCTGGAGAGATGAAATGACTCCCCCGAGGCCAGTGAGTGACTCCCCCCACCCTCCCCATCCTTGAGTGGGGAGGGGGAGCGGCCATGTGAGAAAAGTCAGTGGGTCAGACCCCAGGTTCCTTCCTGCCCCCAGGACGACACCCTCGTCCCTGATCTATGATGAAGGTGGCACCGACCCAGTGCGGCAGAGACCATCCCTGGCACTGTCCTCTCACACGGAGGAGAACAAAGGCCCTTGGGGAGGCCCAGGACAGACACTGAATGGCCGTGTGACCACAGGAAGTCACTTAACCCTTCTGAGCCTCACTTTTCTCCTCTTTAAAATGGAAAAGCAGAATCTGCTTCCCAGGATGGTTGTGAGACTCAGGGAGGTCTTGGCTGGCGTGGTGGCCAGAGGCCTGGCCCAAAAGACGTCCATGTCCTAATAACTGGTCACATGGTCAAGGGGAATGAAGGCTGCAGGGGGAATGAGCCTTGCGATGGGGAGCCTGGTATAATCACAAAGGTCCTTAAAGGCGGAAGAGGGAGGCAGGAGAGAGATCTCTGAGGATGCTGTGCTGCTGGCTTTGGAGGGAAGACAGAGCCACAAGCCAAGGAGTGCAGGCGGCTCCAGGAGCTGGCAAAGGCAAAGACACAGCTTCTCCCTAATGCCTCCAACCCTGCTGACACACGTGATTTGAGCTCATTGTGACCCTTTCCAAACTGCTGACTCCAGAACTGTAAGACAGTGTGTCCATGTCCTTTTAAGCCTTCAAATTTGTGATAATTTGTTACAACAGCAATAGGAAGCTAACACAGCCACTGCACTGGCACACGGCAAGTGCCAATAGATAGGAATGACTACTGTTAATGCTGCAGCCAGGCATGGGCCTCAGTTTCTCCATCCTTACAAGTGGGGTTGACCTCAGGGATTCAAGGCCCCCGTCCAAATCTCTGATGTCGTAATGAAATAACATCTTGTCAGGTGGCCAGGCATTAACGAAGACAACTTGTTTGCTTGATGTTAAATAAAACTCGGGGGCCACAAACTCATATCAGCATTATGTGAACACTCAGTATGTGATAAACACTAACATGAAAATAACCCGAGTGTTAAATTTGCAGCATTATGGGGGATTTGGAACATGTGTTTTTATAGTGTTCTAAAGTTGAGATTATAATATATATTTCTCTTTCTTTAGTGAAATGAGCTTTGGAGATCACTTCTGGTCAGAGTGGGGAGAGACTAGTCTATTTTAAAATATACCCGGCCCTGGCCTGCCATTCTGCCATCCCCACCAGTAGACCAGGGCTCGGCTGCGGGTTAACACATAGATGGCTGGGTCTTGGATTTCCTTATTGGCTGTTTGGCCAATGGGAGAGATGCGACCTCTCTAAGCCTCAGTTTACTTGTCTGTATAATGGGAAGTAAGTACCTACCTCAATGGGTTGTTGAGAAGATAAAGTTAAATAAAGTTATAGTCATCTATACATCTGTCTATCTGTATCTATCTAGTGCTTAACAGAGTACCTGGAATGCCGTAAGTGCTCAAGCTTCCGTGAGTCCTTCTCTCTCTTGTGCTGGTAGCCAAACTCCCCACACGCTGTAGCCGCCTGGCCTTCCCTGTCCTGTCTCCAGTCAGTGCTCCTGTGGGAGGTCCCTCCTCCCATCTGTGTCTATGGGTCTGAATCCTGCCCCTTCTTCCCCATGCAATTTCCTGGGGGCCTTCAGAGCTGGGAGCACCCTGGCCTGTTGTTCTGGGTGATGTGGCGTTTGCTCTTTGGTGGGCCCACCTCTTTCACCTTGAACTTCTCCCACCCCGAGGCCTTGTCTCCTCTGCTGGACTGTGGGTTGTCACTTAGTAAAGGCTCAGCAGCATGGGAATGAATGAGAACAGTGCTCTCCTGCTCCTCTCTTAGCACCTCCCTCTTGAGGGCTTGTGGCTTGGAGACGGGCCTCACCTCTGCAGACAGGTGATCCCCCCTGTAGGCTACAACAGCTGTGGGCACCAGCAGGAAGAGCTCCAGGAAGGTGAAGCAGAGCAAGGCCAGCTCCAGCCTCTGGATGTAGACCTGGGGGAGGAGGGAGGGTGGCGGAGGCGTCTGCACCCAGCCCATGGGCCTGGCCCGACAGGGGTCAGATCCTAGCAGAGGGCAATGTGGCTCCAGCTCCTAGACACACTGGGGAGGGCAGGGTGGGGCCTAGGTCTGTCTTGGTCACTACCCTGCACCCAACGCCTGGTACATAAAGGTCCTCAGTGTGTATCTGCCTAAGGCTTGAGGGCTGGGAAATCTTGTGGGTCCTTGGTAAGGCTGAAAGTGGCCTTAGGGTCATCTGATTCAAGCCTACATGACAGATGGGGATACCTAGGCCCACAGAGAAGGAGTGTCTTTTACAGTGGGGGAGGAAGGGCTGGGCTGTGGACCACCATGCAGCTGGGTGACATCTCCCAGGACCACGAGCATTTGGTGGGGAAGTGTGTGTGGTGTGTGTGTGTGTGACCATGCATGTGTGCACAAGCATGTGTGTGCATGTGCATGCACGTATGTGTGCATGGGGAGATAAGGACTAGCAAACCACCATGGTCAGACCCTTGCAGGGTCACAGCTTGGGATGGCTGATCCACCCTGTGCTTCAGAGGCAGCCATGGTGTGGTGAAGAGAGCACTGTGCTTGGAGTCACAGACCTGGCTGCAAGTCCTCACTGCACCCCCGACTTGTTATGTCGCCTTGGTCCACTAATGTAGCCTGGCTGGATGTCAGTGTTCACTTCCATAAAATGGGGTAACAAAGTGGACTCGGCCAGCATTGCAAAGCTGCTGGGAGAGTCCCTGTGATGGCATCACCAGGACACAACAGTTAGGGTCGTGGCTGGGGAATTGGCAGTTCTAGGTTGTTGTCCTGGATTTGCAGCCAACTTGCTCCTTGACCTCAGACAAGCCTCTCTCCCTCTCTGGGCCTCAATCTCCCCATCTGTTAATATAAAAATGGGATTGGACTCCATGACTCGAGGCCCTGTCCGGTTCCCTGGTACTGTCCAGGAAGCAGCCCTCCCCGCCATGCCTCGGTGGGGGTGGCGCCGGTCAGCCAAGGGCTCAGCTGCCTGTGTCCGGGCTCCAGAAGAAGTTCTCCAAGAGCTAGGAACTTGCTCTTGGCCAGGCCTGAGGAGCATCTTGTTTAGAGCCCGGGATCCTCGGGGCCTGGGCACTCACTGTGGAGTAGGGGTACATTCTCCAGATCGGGGCCTCAAACGGGCTCTCCAGAAAGAGGTCCTTGGTGATGACGAAGAGGCCGGCCAGCACTCAGAAGAGGCTGACGAGGTTTGCCGTTAGGCACAAGACCTTCTGCAAGCAAAAAATAAAGGCCACAGCTCTCACCCAAAGGTTAGAGCCCCGGGTCTGGGTCCTCCTCCCAGGCCTGCCAGCAGCATCCTCTGTGGCCTCAGGAAAGACTGCCCATCTCTGGGCCTGGGGCCCTCACCCAGATGTGTGAAAGGAGCTGAGCTACTGACCTCTGAGGAAGACCCAGCCAGTGCTCACGTTCTACGGGACAAATTGGGACAACCCATGAGCTGCCAGATCACCGAGCTTTGCAGTAAAGGATGCCCCACCATCGTTACCCGATCACAAAGCCAGCCTGACCCTCCCACAGCAGCCACGCCAACTGGGCAGAGACTCCACGCCCACGTGGCCCCTCACCCAGCTCGTTCTTCTTGGAAAAGGATGGAGAGGGGAGGAGCCCTGTGGGTGTCCCATCCGCACACCCCTCAGTGTCTGCTCCCTTCCCTGACCCTCCCTCCAAGGTCCTTGAAATGCCCCTGGTATCACCCTCTTGGGTGAAGCATTATTCTGAGAGCCTCTTGCCAAATGCGAACCCCTGTGATAGGGAAAGAGCATGAACATATGAAATATACAGCCTTGTAGGGTGAATTCCATTGCAATAAGAGGGTCCCTGTGTTCAAGTATAGGAACAGAGAGGCTCATGGTTCTGAAAGGGGCTCACCCAGGGGAGTGAGGCCTGGGGAACAGGAAGGTCTTTGCCAAGTATCTCCTGTGTCCACTGGGAAAGCTGCACAACCACTGTCCTATTCTCTATGCCCCTGGGGAAGCAGGGAACAGCCACAGCCTAGCCACGCTGAGGGCCACAAACGTGGCAGGACCAGGCCAGGGCTCCTGGAACAGGCGGTAGGGAAGGGGCGGGAAATATGATTTGTAGAAATGGTCTTTCCATCACCTATCTACCTCCAGCCACCCAGTCTTGTGTCTAGTATCTGCTTTGTGCCTACTTGAGGCACCCTGGGCTACAAAGATGCTCCGACACTCTGCCTCCATGGAGCTTAGTGTGTGGCAGAGACAGGTGGGTTCACGGGGCTGTGGGCACACCGCAGCCACGGAGGGTCCGGGAGGACCCTGGAGGGGACGAGGCTTACAAGCTGAGTCCTGGAGGAGGGGCAGGAGTGAGTCAAAGACGGAGAGATGTATGAGGTGCAGAGGGCAAGGGGCTCGGGCAGAGCAGGGGGACAACAGCTGCCTCTGTCTGGCTCTCAGAGATGAGAAGTGGAGGGAAATCCAGCTGCAGGTGGGACTTGTAGGCTGTGTAGTGACTGAGATCAAAACTCGGTAGATTTGGGAGGAAGAACAAGTCTGTTCTAGACGGGATGGTTTGGGGTGTCTGGGAGCCAGTTACTCCTTCACCTCAGGGCACCGGGAAGACAGAACCCTGGGGTGGGGCTTCCTTTCCTCCCACAGCCAAATCCGCCAGCCTGCATCTGGGCCCTGCCGCTCGGGTGCCCTTTGCTGTCTGGAGGCAGGAGCCTGCTCCCAGCGCGTCCTTGAGAACGGCTTCCCGAATGACCCCGCACACAGGTGCCCTTGGTGAGGAAGGAAGAGAATAAGCTCAATGTGCCAACTCACCAGATACGCTTTAGAAAAGGTCTGCACTATGATCGCCAAGATCCCTGAAATGAGAAACTGCAGGCCAGATTTGAAAGTCAAAGGAGAGAAGTGGGATTCCTTGAAACTCACAAATTCCCCTCCTCCCCCATCCTCCAAGAAAACCAACCCCTGGTGGCCAGAGGGGCAGAGAACACCGTTTCCCCAAAAAAGCGGGCTCCTCCTGCCCGCCACGTGGCCCTTCCCAGGCCCTGCGCCACCTTCCGCCTTCCCACCTTGTCCCATCTCCACACCTTGGGCCAAGCCCTGACCCCCAGCGCCTCCTGCGTCCCCCACTTTACAAGCCCAAGCAATGCCTTTGGGATCAGCCGCACCATCTCCTCCACCTGCCCTTTGCTCCTTTCCTGAATCCTGTGGGTGGGAGGACATTGGCCCTTGGTTCTAAGGTCTCTGATGTAGCTCTGCAATCATTCTGTCCAACGTCCACTGAGTGCCTACTGCATGCCAGTGCTGGGAGCACAGGATGAGTAGGCCCTGCATGTGTACAAAGCTCTATTGCTGTGCAGTGAAAGCTCCAAGCTGGGGGCAGTGGGGTCTGAGGGCTGATGTGAAAGTGGGGCGTGGGGGGTCAGGACACCTGAGCAATGAGCTGGGACTTGGCGCGTATGCAGGGCTCCACCTGGAGAAATGGGAGCCTCTGGGAAATGGTGTGTGCACTGGTCCCATGTCATCTCCCATCCTGGCCGATGGACGTGGGAGGACAGGAGCCGCTCCTTACACCCTGTGTGCTCCCACAGACTGACCCCGATAGGGCACCAGGGACCTGTTGCTGGGTCCAAAAGCAACTTGGCTGCTTAGAAAGTGGAGAAAGAAGGGAGCTGCCCCAGCTCATGCTCTTCTTCCTCCCTGCCGATGCACACGTCCAGTGAGGGAGACTCTCCTGGGACTCAGGATTGACAGGGGCCTCCAGGAAGGAGCTATTTCCAGCATGACAGAGACAGGGACATTGGAGAAAGGGGCTGGCTTACACTTTGCTCCTGTTAGCTTGCTCCCACTGCCTCCCGTCCCAAAGGCCAGGGCCTCCCAGGCCTGCCCTGCAGACCCCACAGCTGGCCTGTGCTCCGACCCCTACTCACAGAGGCAGCCCCCCAGAATGGAAACCAAGACTTCAGCACCACCAGGTGAAGCCTCTTGACGGTAGCGGCCAGGTAACCCCCAAAGACCAGGCGCAGCAGAGCGATGACGATGTGGAAGGCCTGGGCAGGGAATAGTGAGCTGCTGGGGCGAGGGCATTGCTGACCGGCCCCGGTGAGGCCATCAGTGCCCTGTACCTATTGGCTGAGGCGAGTCCCTTTTCCGCCCTCTTATGAATCCTGGTCTGCGAGGAAGGGCCTCTCCCCCAGATCCCGGGCAGGGAGAGCCGAGGCTGTCCAGGTCCCCACTGGTGGGGCCACCTGTCCAGCTGGCCGGCAGCCCCTGCTGTTACCCCCACGGTGAGGTCCTGCCCAAACCTCACAAGGCAGTGCGTTAGGGAGCCTCTCTCCACCCCTTGAAGCTTTTTCAGGTATAGGATGAGTGATATGCAGGAAATCTGGAGACTTTCTCCTCTCCCTCTCTCCCTTCGGGGTCCCCAGCGTCCTCCCTGTGTACCCCCCTCCCCGGCCAGGGAGGACCCGGGGAAATGGACACTCACACCCAGCTCCTTGAGAAGGCTGCTCCTCTTCCAGGGCTTCTCCTGGTGCCAGCACGAAGCTAGGAGCCTGGGCTGGGCCTGGGGTGGATGTGTGTGCCCAGGCTGGGTCGGGCTGGGAGCCTGCCATGGTGGGAGTCCCCCAGCACTGCAGCCGGGGACGACTGTAGTGGCTGCGTAGGCTTCTGCTGCCATCGACTCTGGCTGGGGCCCCTGGCTGCGGGCCGAGGAGAAAGGCCACATCAGAACCCGTCTTGTCTCTGAGACTTGCACCTGGGAGGGACTCTGCCTGTCACCTCTGTTCTCTGGACTGGGCCTTCCAGAACAGTGGTTGCCCTGCCCAGCAGCCCCTGGCCCTGCTTTGATCTGGAATAATCTGGCCCCTGTGGACGGGGAGTAACTGCTGCTCACAGCCTCTCTGGGGTTGCAAAGACACGACTCCTTTTGGGGCAGAGAAACAAGGACTAGACAGACTTCACACCCAGCGCAAGACAGAGCTCACCCAGACTGGCCGGACTGCAGCTTAACAGCAGCCAGGAGGTGCAGGCGGCCTGGGCAGGTGTGGGAGGGTTTGTAAACAGTCCCCATCCACTGGCCCAGGATGAGTGGCTGAAGGCAGTTGTCGATCAAATAATTATCCTACTTCCTTTGGCCCCAGGCGTGGGGAGATGGGGAAGAGAAGAGGAGGAAACTTTTTCTGTTGGGGCTTAATATGAGCCAACACTGAGCCAGGAAGTCAGTATTCGCCAACAATGCTAACATTTACATGCGTTTTCTCTGTTCCAGGCAATGGGATAAGCATTTCTTATGCATTATCTGATTTTATCCTCATGCCAACCCTATTTGGTAAATACTGTCCTCACTCTTATTTTACAGATGAGGCTCAGAAAGGTTAAGCCACTTGTTCAAGGTTACACAGTGAATAAATGACTTGGACCTGAAGCATGGCAGGGTAGCTCCAGAGCCTGTGGGCTTAAATCCTTCACGTACTGTTGGCTCAACGGACAAAAAGGAATGTTCTGGATGTTTTAATGGGCACAAGAAAGGGGTTGGGGAAAACTTTGGAGGGGCCTAGTCATCATGGTGTATACCGATGCCGCAGGGCACGTCAGGGCTTGGGGGCTGCCTGGTGATTTGGTGAGAAAAGATGAAGTCTCTCCCCCAGAGCAGAGAGCGGGGAGGCGAGGACAAGGGGGCTGGCTCGTGGGAGCTGGGGTGGGAGATGGTGTCTCCATGGTGACGGGGCTAGGGAGTAAAGCCTTTAGAGAGAGTGGGCTGCTGTCAGACTGTGTTCTGGAAGAACAAAAGGTGGTGGGGGACATTCCTCTCGATTTTAAGTCTGACTTGTGAATTTAGGAGGTCCTGTTTGAGCATCCACATTTTTGAGTTTTCCTTCCACAGAGGTGCAGGGATTCCTTTCCATGGAAGGGAAAGAGCCTTGGGAAGTTGGGAGGGACAAATAGCCCAGGAGACTATATGCTGGTTGGATGGAAAGGAAAGGAAACTATCCAAGAACCAAAGACCCAGATAAGGCCTGGCAGCTGGTGAGCATCCTACACCAGGCACTGAGCGAGGAGGTGGTTTTGCAGGTCGACCTTCCTTAATACCCAGGAAGTCAGCACCATTACATAGAGGAGGAAACCAAGGTTCAGAGAGGTCAAGTGCCTTGGCCAGGGTCACACAGCAAGGAAGTGCCTGGGATTGGAACCACCATGGTCTTACTCCATTGCAGTGCTCTAGGTCGAGGCTGCTTGGTGGGACTCCCTGATGGATATCTCCATCGGCCTGCGGTGACAGCTCCTGATTTAGTGAGGAGGGGTGGGGATCTGGCTCCCCCTCCTTCCTGGGCTTTAGAAGCAGAGCTCAAAGACACAGGGCTGCGTGACTCTCCTTTCCATGACCTGACCCAGCTGTGCTTGGGAATTATCCCTCTCTCAGTTCCCTATTCTTCAGGAGCCTTTCTCACACAGCTAGCTGGGCTGAGGGATGCTGGTGGCAGAGGCTGGTACCGGATCAGCGGCACTGCAGCGGACTACTCTATTTTAATATTAAGGGCATTTCCCAAACTTAATTGCCCTTAGAACCTTTTTTCTTGTGGTCCAGTGATTCTAAGCAATTGGTATTCTGTGGGGTCAGTTTTTGGACAAAATGACATTGAACTTTCAGACTTCCGGTTCTGGGGTTTTATTTATTTATTTTTGGTCCTCTTTGCTTTCCTTCTGGTTTTCCCATGTGCACATCACAGTTGGGAGTGGGAATTGCACGACGATCTCTAGGCTCTCTTCCAACTGTAAATACTCGTCCCATGGTGTAGAGGGCTGCTACGGGAACTTCGTATACCCAGGAGGGGAAGGAGTGGCAGAGGGTGGGCCTTAGATTCCAGAGGGAAAGGTCTTGTTTCCACTTTCCAAGACCAAGGGCGTGAACGCTGATGCTTTAGGAGGCTTGTTCTAGCCCCGCTTGGCCCACCTCCAGCATCTGTGGGGGGCTGCTTGCGGGTGGAGGTGGGCTGATGGAGAGGGTGGGCAGCAGGCTGTTTGGGGCATGGGAGGGACTTTTTCAGCCTTGAGCCCCCGCTTTCCATCC
This sequence comes from Lepilemur septentrionalis, assembly GCA_963573855.1. Lineage (NCBI taxonomy): Eukaryota > Metazoa > Chordata > Mammalia > Primates > Lepilemuridae > Lepilemur > Lepilemur septentrionalis. Next base: position 2,963 of record CAUYMX010056397.1, on the reverse strand, counting down.
AGCCAGCTCAGGACCCCCACGCCCAGCCAGCTGGCATCCCAAGGGAAACCCACCACCTCCAGGGTCTCGGTGCTGTGCACAGGGCCACATGCCGCCTGGGTCCCGCACATATTCCCTTTGTTCCTTCTGCTCTGGGGGACCGGGAGCACAGGGCCAGAGCTGGGCAGGACCTCCAGACCCCCCAGTAGAGCAGCAGAGTGGGCCAGATAGTGAGCCTTGGAAGCGGAGGAGGAGCCTGGGCCAAGACCTGGCTCTACTCCCTGGAACCTTGACCTTGGGAAGGTTCCTTACACGTCTGCACGTGGGGAGTGCTGGCACCTGTTCCTGGGGGTGGGTTGTGGGGAGTAACTGGAATTACGTCTGCCACAGGCAGGGCCTGGCACATAGCTATAAATGTCAGCGGGTGTTACCACTAGCCTGCTGCGTGCCTGGAGTCGCGCCAGCACGGCTCCGCCTTGTCCTCATATGGTTCTCTGTTAAGATGCCATCTGGAGTAGTGAGCTTACGGCCTCCACTCCCTCCTGCTCACCGGGGAAGGGGGCCGTGAGGGCTCTGGGGAGGGGAAGGGTGTGGACAGGTAAGAAAAGCATTCGGTGTACGGAGCCAGTGATCTGAGACCCAAAGCTGTCGTCCATGGAAATCCATGCAGGAGACATCACAGGGACCCAGGTGCAGGAATGAGTGAGACTCATCCATGGGAGGTTTGTGGTCTAACAGGCAGAGAAAATCTCAAACAGGTCACGAATAATGTGACCCTAATCAGACTGTGCAGGGGAGGCCTAGAGGACAGGGAGGACTTCTGAGGATGTGGGTGCGTGTGCATGTGTGTACATGTGCGTGAATGCACGTCAAGCAGAGAAGGGCAGGAATTGAGAAGCACTGAGTGACAGTGTCACATGGTGCGACAGAGAGGACGGTTGGTGGGGACCCTTAGAGGATTGGGGTTTCAGCAAATGCCAGTTAGAAAACAGCCTGCGAGTGAGCCAAAGCCTCCTCCCGGTGTTTAGGGTGGAATGCCTGGTGTGAAGAGAGGGTCGCCTGCAAGGGGCCGGAGGGCAACAGAGGCCTCCCCTCTGAGAGGGGGTCAGAAGACCTGGATTCTAGTCCTCACAAGTCCCTTCCTCTCTCTGGACCGGTCTCTATGTGTGTGCGTTTCCAGGACTGGCGTGGAAGTGGCGGGGGCTCCTCCTGGCTCTGATGCTCAGTGGCTGGCAGCAGGTCGGGGCTGTAGGTGGGGAACTCCCATTGCTGAGGCTCATGTCTGCTCCTTTCTGGGGGCTTCTGTCACCTGCCCTGGCCCCAACCCTGTAGCCAGTGACTGCTGGCACGAGGGTATAAAAGGCCAGCCCCTGGCTTCAAGCTGTGACCAAGTCTGTGCTCCTGAGCACCCTCCCAACCGTGTGGAATCACAGAGACACTCCCCTCTTTGTTGCTGCCATGGGGGGCCACTCGCCTGGCCCCAGGACCTCTGCTCGGAGCTGCCAGCCGTACTCTGGCCTCTGGAGACACCTCAGCTGCAAGGAGACAGTGTTGGAAAATCAGAACATCTTTACAACATTAAACTTCGGATCTTTTCCCTCCTAGTCCCACCTCCTGCTTCATGCCCAGCAGCACAGGAGCTGTCTTCCCCATCCCCAAACCCCGGCAGGCGAAAAATCTCAGCACCCTTCTTTGGGTCCCTCTTTTATGCCACAAATTTCCTTTGGCAAGGAAAACGTTGACAATTTCACCTGTTTAAACTGCAGGACTGAAGGAGTGAAGGTAGTATAATCTTCTTAGAGTCAGAAGTTGAACCTTTTGAACAAATCTTTTTAATTCTGGAAAATTTCAAGCATTCACAGAAGTAGAGAGAGTGAGTGGGACGCACCCCCGGCTAGAGCCATCGTCAGCTCTTGTTGGATCGTGTCTCCCCATAAGTAAGCAAAGCTCAGATATCCTACCATTTTACTTGTAAGCATTTTAGTATTTATCTCTAAAAGACATGGGCTTATTAAAAAAGCATGACCATCTGATCACAACTGAAAAATTAAAACTAAGTCCTGGTGCTTAGTGAGGTGTAACCCTGCAGCCCCACGGAGATCTGCGAGCCATTGGAAGCTGCTCTCGTAAAGGACAGTTTCAACCCCAGGGGTCAGGAGAACCTGTTCTTACCCAGTTTTTGCTACTCAGTGGGTAGCAACTATCTAATGTTCAGATTTCTCTGATCGTCTCACGAATGTCTTGCTACCTTTGACTTCTTCCAATCAGGCTCCAGACACAGCCCACAAATCGCATCAGGCAGATCTGGCCAAGCTGTCTGGCTCTGCCCTTGCGTGTGGCACTGTGCCTGGGAGGTGTGCGGATCCTCCGTGAGGCTCTCCTGGTGGAGCAGGTGTGCCGTGGGCTTCAGTGACCCCCAGGGCTCCCACCCCGGGCTCCTCCTTCTCCGTCTGGCTTCTCCCTCTTCATTGTTACTCGGAGGATGGGCAGGGAAGCATGACGCAGAGGCCAGTGGCCAGCTCAGATAGTCCCCCACTGCCAGGACTTACTGCCTGCGGCTTGCTGAGCACAGCAAGCCTGAGTTCAAATCTTGACTCTACCACTTAATAGCTGTGTGATCTTGGGTAGGTTATCTGACCTCTCTGGGCTTCAGCTTTCCCTTCTGTAAAGTCAGGATGATATTATTATTACTGAGTCATCTTTTCCTGATTTATTTTTAGGAATTATTTGTATGTTCTGCATATGAGACCTCTGTCAGATATTACATATTTCAAAATCTTCTCCTGGTCTGTGGTTTGTATTTTCACACTTATCATGGTTTTTTTTTTTTTTTTTTTGAGACAGAGTCTCAATCTGTTGCCCAGACTAGAGTGCCGTGGCATCAGCCTAGCTAACAGCAACCACAAACTCCTGGGCTCAAGCGATCCTTCTGCCTCAGCCTCTCGAGTAGCTGGGACTACAGGCATGCGCCACCATGCCCGGCT
>CAUYMX010056396.1:0-21090 GCA_963573855.1 Lepilemur septentrionalis | reverse complement strand
TGTGAGACCCTAGACATTGACCAACAGAATACAAGCTAAAGCATAGCCTGGGTCCAGTCATTATTATTGATTCCTATCATTATGACCATTTTTGGTTTTGTATTCCTGGGGACTCTTATACTCCCCCAAATATGAGTTCTTTGGCAGAAACCTTATTCCTGACAGCTACACTTAAAAAGAAACCAAAAAATAACTTTGCATCACAATCTTTGTTTACACTAAAGACAATCGTTTATGTCATTAAATGAAATATTGCATTATTTCTTTATCAAGAATCTTATATATACCAGTCATTATTCCAAATTCTGGAAATAAAATTATTTAAAAATGTACTTGTTTTCTTTTCCTTATGGAGCTTACAATCCAGTGGGCATTATAAGCTCTTTATTAATGAATCACACAAATAAATATATGCTATGCCACAAAGGAGAAATACTAGACGCTATGAGAGCAAATGATGGATAAATGGACCAAGTCAAAAAGGTCAAGAAAGGCTTTTATCTCAGTATGAAGAACTTGCATATGGCTTACTCCTCTGGTTCACAGCTGATACAAACTGATACACACAGAGCCTGTATTATATGTCAAAAAGTATTAATCAAATAGTGTCTCTCAGAAAAAAGGGAGTCTACCACACATACAAATTTTACCTTTTATTTTTGAAGTCATTAAATCATCAGAAATATTTAGAGTTGAAGATCTGAGGAGGAGTGGTGGTCCATAAATTATGTTTTCCTTTCTCCTTCATGTTTTGGAAGCAACTGACTAGTAGACACAGAAATCAGGCAAATGGAGGTCTGCATCAGAGCTTTATTTACTGATAAAAGCTTGATTGGATGATATGACATACTTAATGTCAGATTGAGTTTCCTAATATTAATAGTTCATTCTGGGATTAACTTAACCTACCGAATGAGACAGGCTCCCTCCATGGGGCAGAGCTCACTATTAAAGGCTTACTGTAGGTAGGAATCAAAAGAGAAACCAGTTTCTTCAGATTCAAAACAGAATAGCCCAAATGAATAAGCAGGGAGGAGAAGAGCAGGAGTGTGCTCTACTGCAATTCCATTAGAAATACGGGTCCTGAGGAATGGAAAGTCCCCTCACCCCCAGTCACGTTTCCTTTCTCCTCTTAACCCATTTAGATTTAGCAGGCAACCGTGTGGCTCACCAGAGTTAAGTCTCTGGCCCCTGCAGTGGAAGAGATTGCTGTTTTCTAAGAAGTCCTGCTCTCTGCTCATAAAGTTGAGAATAGTATTGGTCCTTTGTACATCTGGTGAGAAGTTTAGTTTTTCCTTCTACAGCTGTGTTGTCCAACGGAGTAGCCTCCAGCCATATGTGACTGTTTAAATTCAAATGAATTACAATCGAATGAAGTAAAAATTCAGTTTTCTGGTCATACTAGGCACACTTCGTAGTTAGTGGTTACCAGAACAGAACAGATTGCATCATCACAGAACCATCTTTTGGACAGCACTATTGCAGAGGACACTAGAATAGGTCAGGATAGTATATCAATGGACTCTGCGACCTTGCTGTACCCTAAGCCAAAAATCTATTCTTTTATTTCTTATCCCAAAGTATGCCTAGTCACATATCCAATACGTTTCATCAGAATTTATGCAATTACAACACATGACAAAAATGCTCCCACAATACAATGCCAATAAATTTTTTAAAATGTTATAAAACCCTAATAAGGAGAAATTATATCCAAAGATAAAACCAAAAGAAATTGAAATTCCAAACTTTCCTTCCCTCAATTTCTCATTCTGTTCAATCTCAGCTAGAGGGGTCACTCAGAAACTTGGGTAGAGCTGGATTCTTTAGTAGACTTAAGGGCTGGCTGTCCTTGCAACAGTCTAGTGCGGACCGTATGTCCTGCATGATAATTTTTTCCAGTCTCCTTTTTCATATTTTTCAGGCCGTAAGTAACTTTTATCACTATAGGGGTGGTGGAAATATTTTCTTCTGCTTCATGTTTTTCTAAAGAAGAATGACTTGCCTCTCATGTTCATTCCCCTGCTGTTCTGTCACGTTGGGGGAAGGCTTAGGAGAGGATTAAACAATTTAATCTGCTTCTTAAGTTGGCTTCTTATTTTTTCTCTGCTTCATGTAGCACAGGTGCTGTTTGTTGTGTCTGAGTACCTTCTTTATTTTCTATTTTGGCCCAAAAAATTGTTTTTTCTAGCATATTCTTCTGAATTTTTTATTATAATGCCTCCTGTAGTGAATGATATAAAATTCATCCATTTCTGATCTACCAAAAGCATCTAATATTTATACAGATTTTATTTATCTTCACCTCTCTGAATTGGGTAACATTATCTCCGAGGTATTTTGTCATTGAGACAACATCTAATCTAGACCTAGATAGGCTTTATCATTAACCTCTTTGGATTTTCTGTAGTGTGCCTCTTGAAAATCTTACTTATTTTAGAGTCATTACTCTACAAATGTCTTGAACATGTCCCTTCAGGGCAGTGGTGTGCTGGCAAACTGGATCTCTAGGAAACAAAACAGAAAGTCCTGATTTGAAGTGTTTGCCCATTTTCCAGGTAATACTTGCACCGTGGCTGATTTCAACTTCTAACAGACTGTCTCCCCATGTAGACTTGAAGGGAATGTGGCTCCCATGGGCTGGATCAGGGAACTGCAATACCAGCCTTCCTGCCTGCGATTACAGAGCCTTGAAACTAACCCAGTAGTGTCCTGAGTTTTTGACACCAATCTTTGTATCTTTGCTCCTTAAACATAAGCCCAGTTTCTGAAATCCCTTTCTTGAGCCAACTGGATTTTCAAGGCATGATTTTGCTATTGCCCCACTTTATGGACCCTGGCAGAGCACGTACCGTATCTTAGTATCTTCCTGGGTCCATCTCCCTAAAGAGAAATCGTTCTTGCGTGTTCTTAGTTCATAACCCTTTTCTTTTGGCCTTGACATTTTCGGCCTCAATCAGCCTTTCTAATGCGGAAACAATTAAAGCAAGGATGATAATGAGATCGTGTTTTTAGGAATAGGACCTGAATATAATAAATTCCCCCCCAAAAAAAGTGAACTATGACTTTAGGAGGTAATTTATGGTGTCCCCTAAAATCCTTTTGTTTAAAAAGAGCAGCCTTTCAGACATAATTTGTCTTTTTCTTCCTAAGGTCCTAAGTCCTAAGTGTACTCTTTGACCAATCATCATCCTGGGGTTCACCAAATCTCTAGCTGGCTCCTTTCCTTTAATATTTTGAGGAAAAAACATGTTTTTATTTGCTTGTGCCTTCCTTGAAAGGTAATCTGACAAGTTGTTTTTGGGAAGAACATGGTTTCTAAATAACTGTCTGTAGGCTTTTTTGAGGGCTTCCTTGTCATCATGAGTCTGCCTGACCTTCCATATTTTGAAAGACGGTTTTTAACAGGTGACAGTTTAGAGTATTCAATTGGTAGTATTTACTGCTGGTGCAAGAAGCTGCTGGAAAGAGCAAAATTCCAAAACTATATTATGTTATCTCAAAATTGATAAAGCTGGTTTCACTTTAAACAAATAAAAAATGTACTTTTCCCCTTACAGTGATATCTTTGTCTCCCTTTATTGGCCGTGCCTATAGTTTTGATCCTCAATGTGTTTTTTTTTTTCCTGGGCATATAGTAAGGGATTTTGTAAATAATCGCCAGGATTCTTGTAGGCTACTGACTTTTTCTATTTTAATTTAAAATGATTTCTCAGCTAATACCCACATATTACTGCCATATGTCTTTTTCTGTAGTATCTAACTATTTCTTTTGTTTCCTCACTCTCATGAGGACACTAAAAGTAATGTTATTGTGATGATTATTACTCTGTGGCTCACCGACAGTCCTCTCTTTTACCACTTCCTGTGTACTAGCCCATACAGAATGGAATACATCCTCCTTTCTTGAGAAGTTTAACTACCTGTTCTAGGAAATAGATCTCAATCCTATCAAAACTTTCCATTACTAAATCATATGCCTATCAATGTATGCTTGGGTAATTAAAATCACTGTCCTTATGTTTTTGTCTGAAATGTGGGATTTAGTAATTTTACCTCAGATACAGTAATGTTAGTCATCTCTTTTTTCCCGGAGCTCATGAAAGCAAATCATCTGAGAGTTTTTTAGAAACGTAGTATACCCCAATTATACTGACTGAGAATCTAGTTCCCAAGTAATTCTGGTATGCAACATGCTTAAAAACTACTAATTTAATAGATAAATTTGCTTTACTTTTTCAATCATTCACTCAATAAACATTTTCATCTCTTACTATACACAGAGATAAGATAGTGTGAAGAGCCAAAAAAAAAAGTAGATTTGAGCTGGGTGCAGTGGCTCACACCTGTAGTCCCAGCTACTCAGGAGGCCGAGGTGGGAGGATCACTTAAGCCCAGGAGTTCGAGGCCAGCCTGGGCAACATGGGAGACCTCATCTCAAAAAAAGAATGTAGATTTGTATAACAATATACAAATAAACACATAACAAGCCACCGTAATATACATAATGTGGGAGGGGAGAACATTCTTCCTGGCGTATGGAAGGAGCCTGGGTTGGATTGGTAAAGTTCCAGCAGGTAGCAACCTGATAAAATCTGTCACCAGACAGAGGAAATCTGCAGAGGTCACAAAACAAGACAAAATGCACATAGAGAACTAGTAAAGGACTGGAAAGGAGAATATTTTAAATGTCCTGAATGCATTTTTGAGGAGTATTTTAATCTTTTATTATGTGACTATGAAAATAACACCCTCAGAAATTCCTTTTTCTGACCTTTGCCCCAAAGATATTTCTGCTGTTGCTCATTTAGAATGACTTAATCCTGGACCCCTATTGTCTATGCTCCATGAAGCACTTGCTGCTTATAATCACATTTTCCTTATTATCTTCTTGTCTTTAACTATTTCAGATGCCAATTTTACCAAAGCTGTTATTCATCACTAAGTCATTCACTTTGCCCTCCTCATTATTTATTTGTCTAGCTTCGGTATAGACAAATGCATGCTACTTGCCTAGGAGCAGTTGAGCCTCATCTCTGGTGGCTGTGATGGAGATAGCCAGCTGTCCATCAGAGATCCTTGTTCCCTTCCCAGGTGTAAAGTTATGGCTTCCCAATCCCCCTTGCAGCCTGTTGAGTCATGGGACACTTCCAGATCTGGCCCAAAAAGTGCTCACTCTCTCTCTTTCCTAGTCTCTGCACTGGATGTCCATTTTCAGGGTGACCAAGTGACCTTCCTGCAATATGATGGGGTCTTTCTCTGTGTGGGTTCCTGAAGGACTTCATAAAGCAGAGCTCCCTCCCCACCCTCCTGTCTTCGTCAGCCAAAATTTAGATCAATGAGCTAATAACTTAAATCTAAGTAACTGAAATTTCACAGTTAGCTATTGCAAAAACTAGTATTTCCATAACATATAAGAACCCAATGAATATTTTTTGACCGAGTGAATCAAGAGAAATCATTTTCAGCTAGTATTTAATATAAGTACAGGTTTTGCCATCATTTATGCCTATGTAATATTTCTCTATTTTTTTAAGGTGGGAGCAACTCTGGTCTGTAAGTGTGGAACATATAGCTCTATTGATTTCCAAGAGTATAAAAAATAAATATCTGTAATGTCAATCAGAAGATAACAATGATAACTAATGATGGTGTACTTTTGATTTCAACCTCACTTAATACTTGTTCATTGGTTAAAAGAAAATCTTAAATACAAGTGGAATGACATTGATCAACAGTTTTATTAATTTTACTTCTTCATGGAGCTAATGATTTAAGGGATCTTATACTTTATTAGAAATCAAGTCATCAAATGTTAAGGGTCTAAATTACACTTATTATCTAAATTATCTGACGGACCTTGATTTTATAGGTCATAACATTTAGTAGCAGAACCAGGACTGAGAATTGGTATTGCCAGATTCTCAGTTTGGGGCAGTTTTCACGATTTCATTTTGTCTAGCTACTTCGAGAAAAAATTTAAAAGTAGAAAAATTTTCCTCCCCAAAACACAAGTGTCTGCATTTTGTATTAGATTCCAAATTTCTTTTTAAACTATGGCCCAGTGTAACTTTCTATGCTTCTGATGGGAGTCAAAGAAATGAGGAGTTTGTGATCTGAAGAGATAGAATAGACAGTGCCTCTGATTTAGCAATTCACATCACTCCTTTGGAGCAACAAGTTACCTCGGGAAATCATAGACTGGTACAGGATCAAAGGAACCAGTGTGTGAAGTAGATATAAAGGCCTTTTGAGTTGGAGAGCTAGACAATGATTCCGAGGCACTGATACTGGGTATCTAAAATGGGAGCTTAAAGAATACTCAGATGTTGGAGATACAATTGGGGAAAAAAGAACATTTCAGGAATATATATTTTGACTCAGTATTAAAGAAGAACTTTTTAACAGTCTATCAAGAGATAGACTGTGTGATATTCTTCCTGAGACAGTGACTTACTGAGCGCAGTATCAGTGAAGATGGCAACTTGTTCAGGGTATGCGGTAAAGGTGATTCAAATGGCAGCTGGGTGGTTGAGCACAATGACATTTTTTCCACAGTGATCTTTGCAGGACCTTTTTAGCTTGAGATTCTGACAGATGCATGGTTTTTTTATTTGATGCTATAAGCTACATTAATTTGTCAGATTTTTCTTCTTTTTCCTCATAAATGTATTCGTTTTCCTTTAATAAGTAATACATACTTTTTCAAAGAAGTTGAGAATTCCTAAAAAGTTAAACAAAGTAAAAATTTCACTGTTGTTTTGCCATCTGTAGAATCACGTTTCTTAGCTGCAAAAATAGAATATACTCTAGCTAGTTTAAAGAGAAAAGGAATTCATTTGAAAATATTTAGCAGGATGGACTTAGCCAGTAGGCACAGTAGGTACAATGCCAAGGCCCATGATGCTTTTAAAATCTGAAAAAAAATAATTTTTAGGTTAAAAAAATTTTTTATTATATAATATTATGTGTCTATCTTTATATTAATGCAGTCATAGAATATGATTATATACAGATACCACTGTGTGTGTGTGTGTTCATGTGCTAAAGAGGAAGGGGCTGTTGAAAGCAAAGCTACCTAGAGTGCACTAAAAATCTTAAAGAGCAGAGGCTCAGGCTTGGAGGCCCCCTCTGAGCAGCTCCGACTTCAACCCAATACCCAGAAGCACTGCTCTGGGAAAAACTCACTGCTGCTGCTGGTGGCACAGGTATCTCCACTCACACTGCTGATGCCGGGCCTGAGGGCAGAGTCTCTGTCCCCAACTGCCTCTGAGAGCTGCAGAGAGAGATCTCAGCTCTCTGAATGGATTGCCAGATGGATTCTGTTTCTGAGCTGAAGCCTTGTACAGGGCATCAGAAAAGCACAGGCCACATACTTGCACCCTATGTGTAAGGAAGACTGAGATTGCTGGCGTCTATCTCGGTGATGTGTGAACTTGTGGAGTGGGACATTTCCGGGACACAAAAGAGATATTCCAAAGGTTCTGGACAGCCAAATCCACCACACAAATACAACTACTGCCAACTTGTTCATACATCATCATCCAGATTTTCTGGTGTGCATAGGTTTTGTTTTGTTGAATAGTTTTTAAAAAGCTATAACTACAGCTACTGAATATTTACTAGGCGACAGGAACTGTTAACACTGAATTATCTAATTTGACTATTAATTTAAAGTCACAGCATTGTAGGATAGGCTGTATTGTCACTACTTTCTCATTTTATAAAAGAGAAAACATGCTTAAGGAGCCTGAGTAACTTGTTCATTGAGATAACGTTAAAGAGTAGTGACGACGGGATTTTATGCGGAGTTTTACCTGCTACACCGCACCGTAGTCGTAAATACTGCTTTTTATCATTTAACATTTTGATAAAAGCCATTTTAAATGTGAATTTTTGAACTCTTAGGGAACATCATTTTAATGGTGACCTAATATTCCATCAAATCTGTAGAACACAATTTATTCAAAGATTTGTTCTTGAATATTTAGGACGTTTGTATTTTTTCCTGCTTAAATCATATGGTAGTACTACTTTCTGTGTACAACTTTTTTCTGTATTTAGGATACTTCCCCAGACTAGAAACTTGGAATTAGAATTACTAGATCAAAGGGTATGAAAACATATTTTTGAGAAGCTAATGCCACACTTTGTTTATTTTAATGATGAAGAAATGAGCTCATTAATTCATCTATCAACGTTTTACACATTTATTGCATGTTTCCCACATGCTGGCTATGGTACCTGTAATACTATGATGAATATTTAGTAGTCATTTGCCTAAAGAATGTTATGGTTTAGTGGGTGTTAAAATAGGATGTGCCTGAAACGAGCATCTTTTGCTAACTGCATATGGCGAGAATGCTTCCTACACTTTCTGGGACAGGATAAGAACACTTTTAGAGAGTTCTTAGAAAATACTCTTGGGGATGTACGAAAGTGGCATTCAAAGCTATCCCAAAATAGCATCAAGTATGGACATTTTTTTCTTCTTTGCCAATTTGTTAGATGAAATATTGTCGACCATTGTTTCTAATGGTTATTTCCTTGAGTATCAATGAGGTTGAACATTTTTCCATATGTATGTTAATGAATTGTTTCTTATGAACTATCCTTTGAATGTTTCTCATTTGGTGTTTTGTATTTGCATAAAATAGATTTTGATGTACTGCAAATAATTTCATGTCTGATTTTATTGTTATTTTTTTAACCTAGGGAAGTATTTTACACAGTCAAATCTGCATGGCATTTTCTTTATAATTTCTTCTAGCACTTCTAAGCTTCAGAAGTAGAACTGACCTCTTCAAAAAAGTGTTTAAATAATAAATTCCATTTTTTATGTTGCATTTTATTTGCATTTACTTCCAAAATGCATTTGGAATTCATATCTATATCCAATAGGACATATTTGATCTTATTCCAAAAGCTAGGTAATTTTCTCAACAATTATTAAGTAATTCCTTTTTTATTAATTGTGGTGCTCATTTTATTATACACTGAATTTAGTTTCCTTTCTATGTGTATCCATATAGTCCTATGCTCATTTGTATCAATTTCTATTGTAATTCAAATGTCTGTTAACTTCTGGAGGCAGGAATTATATTGTCCCTTTAATAACTAGCACAGTGGTTGGCATATGGCAGGCATTACATATTTGTTGAATTAATGAATGCATAAAATTGGATGTTTCTGGGATTCCCACATTTTCCCACTAGTCTGTACATCAACTTATGAGCCATTTTTGCTCTGTGTTAAATTTTGGGTCACAATAATATATCATTAAAGCAAAACGTCTCATTAATATTAATATTCAGAATTTTCTTTGTGATCCACAACTCTTTTTTTCAAATACACTTAATAAAATTTTAACAGGCTCTACAATTACTCCCATGAGAATTTTCTTTGAAATCATACTAAAAATATAAATTAATTTGGAAAGAGTTAATATTTACATTGTAAATCCTTTCCCACTTACACATATGTTATAGTGTCTTATTTCTCTTTGTAGATTTTTATAATTTTTTACAGAGTTATTCATAATTACTTTATTGATTTTGTTACAGTTACACTGATGGATTATTATTGCTGCTATTAGGAGTTATGTTGATTCATTTTGAAAATTTTATTTTCTATTGTTATTATACAGAAAAGTTATTGCTGCAAATTTACCTTGCATCCTAGGGCTTTGCTTGGATTATCTTATTAATTCTAATAGAAATCTTTTAATAGTTGCCCAGGTTACCTGAAGAATATTCAGAATAATGCCATTGTCAGCTAAATTCTATTATACTTTGCCTTTACCACAAAGGATGGGAATTTGGCAACGAAAGTAAGATTTTTAAAGCCTGCTGTTAGAGATCATATTGAATTTTTATATCTATCTTAGAAACAGTTTCTTATAATAGCCAGTAACGATATGTAAATAATACATGAGGCAGGTATTTAAGTACTGGACCATTTAGGGGACAAAAGTGTGGATTTTTCAGAACACATGAGAAGCACCATATTGCATAATTCTCTGACTTACCATACTTTCTCCCTGTTCTCATCTAAACTCCACCCCATTCAGCTCCTGCCTTTGGCTTAATATCACCAAACCTCTCACTGATGGGGCCCTTGACCTGGACTTCCCCGGGCTGTGTGGGGTCATCACAAGGCATCTCAAGCCTAGTTTTCTTCCATGGGCCACATGGAAAAGGCAAATAGTCAGCTTTGACTTTAGCTATATCCTCATCACACCAGGACTCTAGGGTAGGAGGAGAGACAGGATGTGATGAAAGCCCTATTTAGGGCCACAGAGGGATGGGTACAGGAAGCAGAGGCGGCACTGTCCTATATAGCATAAGGTAGAAGCCTGATTGGGTCCATTCCCATTTTTTTTTTTTTAGAATGTTCCACATTGTAATCCTAATCAATGTTTAATTCAGTTTACAATCCAGAAGTTGTTTAAAATAGAATCTTGTATTTTCTACTTGAAGAAAACCTTAAGGACCATATCTTATTTGGTCATTTATTGTGAAGGTAATGACAAGTGTTAAATAAGGCTTTTTGTTTGCCTTAACTCTGTGGGATGTGTATTTACAGTGACCATACACCTCAGTGGGTTTGAGTAAATATTGGTTCTTACTACATGGTGGGAGCTGACAAGTAATGAATAACACTGTAATGGGGACAAAACAAGTCTGAAAGACTCAGGCTCACATAACATAATTGATCTTTCTACATCATAAATTTTTTCCTTTGAACTTGCACAATTATCCAGTTTATATTTGATGTATTTCGTCTTCACTATATGCAATGTTGCCCTTTCTCAGTATGTTTTACAGAGTGGTTAAAAAAAAAAAATTGTTCAAGGGCTTGTTTAGAGACCTTGGACCATGTGAGACTTCGTTGACTTCTGTACATTCACACTGTATTTTCAGGGTAGACTCATCACCTTTGCAGATGTAATGACACCTCAAAATATCAAGAGGAAATGTGCAATCTGTTCTGGTGATAAGAACAGGACACTGCCATCTGCTGTATGCACATCAGAGCATAATGCTTAGCTTTGGGTGGATTTGGAAAAAAGATAAAAGATAAATTACAATTTTGTTCAAGTGTTAGACTAAAGCTACTAGCTCAGATGCCTCATGATCATGGCTAATTAGTAGACCAAAGTGTCTTTTGCAAAATCCACCTGAATAAAAGCTTGACACAGCAAACATGACTTTACTATGTTACTGGTATATTTCTGTTTTGTGTGTAGCAATCAGTAGATAGTTTGCATTTTCTTTAGTTGTAGCTAAGTGATTAGTTTCATGCTTTCTCTTATGAAAATTTCCTCTTCTAACATTTATCTTAAAAGCAACTCTGAATCTATCAGAGTCAAGAAGTAAAAGAAATCTTAAGAAAAATTGGGATAAACTATTTTATTTTCCCCAGATTAAATGAAGCCTGGTGTGATTTAAAGTTTACTTTTTGTAGTTTCATCTTCTTATATTATAAGCAATATATGATAATGTGAAGGAGAAAATCTTATGTCACATCTGTATTATTGACATTACTAGAGGAAATTTTGTTTTGAATAAGGTACAGTAGTTAAAGAACTTTAGCCCAATAAGTTATTATTCTTCTTCTGACAGATAAAATGAAATCTTGGGAATTGATAGTAAATTTACAATTTGAAAATTATCATTTCTGATAACGAAAAAGGAAAAGGATTAGGTGGCATTTTTGATACACTTACTGTCTAACATATAATAGCAAATGTTTTGATAAACATGGCATAGTGGTAAAATGCCCAAACTCTGGAACCATGTCATTGGGTTCAAGTTCAAATATTGATACCTAAACTATCAATAGCTGTGGGACTCTGACTGAATTACCTCACCCATCTTTGCCAAATGCTCTATCTATAAAATGTGTATGATAATAGTACCTACTTCACAGGGTGGCTGTTTCAGGGGTCCCCATGACTCCTCTAAGGCTCAAATGATTCAGTAGAAGAACTCACAAGACTCTGAGAAGTCGTATAATCATAGTCATGCTCCATTACAGTGAAAGGATATGGATTAAAGCCCATGAGGCAAAGTCCCAGGAATAAACTTCCCGGTATCCCCTTCCCCCTGGAGTCACAAGGGGATAAGCTTAAAGCTTCCAGCAACAAATGTCTGACTTGTGTAAAGTGTGGTAAACCAGGGAAGCTTAGCTAACTTTGATCTCTAGAGTCTTATTGGCTGTCCATCACAAGAGTATGCAGCACTGGATGATGGACCTCAGTTTCCCAGACTCCAGACTTTCCTTCCCTCAAGCAAAAATGCATGTTCGCCCTAAATCACATTTTAGAATAAATTTGCCTGATCAAACTGGAACAGCATAGCCCAAGGCCTCATGTATACAAAAACACTCTTATCAGGCAGCATATTGCAAGAGCTCAGAGGTGATCTTCTAGGAGGGAGCGTTTGAGTAACCCAGGCTTGCTGAGTTAACCCTTTCTTGCCCAGTGGTTATGAGGAATAAATGAATTAATCCATGTAATTTAGAATAGTGCTTAGCATAGAATAGTGCTTGGCACATATAAGAAGTAAATAAGGAGCAGCTATAATTTCTTCTAGTGGATTCTGTGAGTTGTATAAAGCTGATTAATTTGCAATAGAAATAAGAAATAGCTAGGCCGGGCGCGGTGGGTCACGCCTGTAATCCTAGCACTCTGGGAGGCCGAGGCGGGTGGATTGCTCAAGGTCAGGAGTTCGAAAGCAGCCTGAGCATGAGCGAGACCCCGTCTCTACTAATAATAGAAAGAAATTAATTGGCCAACTAAATATATATAGAAAAAATTAGCCGGGCATGGTGGCGCATGCCTGTAGTCCCAGCTACTTGGGAGGCTGAGGAGGTTTGGGAGGCTCCTTCAGCCCAGGAGTTTGAGGTTGCTGTGAGCTAGGCTAATGCCACGGCACTCTAGCCCGGGAAACAGAGTGAGACTCTGTCTAAAAAAAAAAAAAAAAAAAGTATTGATCCAGTGCCCCAGGGAAGCAGAACCTTTGGTTTTGATGACTACATTAGTAAAATCATGTGAGTGTAACATGTGAAAGAGTGCTCATTTGCATTGTTTAAGCTTCATAATTTGTGTTCTTAGTGATGAATGCAAACAGACTTTAGCATTTATTCTGAACACTGTTACATGGAAGGAGTTAAGAAAGCAATTTTTGGCAAATGAATGGGAATGTCCAGTAATGCCTGTCTGTATTTGGGGCCCATTTATACTAAATTTGGTCAGAATTCTACAGAAAATGGCCTTTGGTAAGGTAGTGTGGCAACTACATTTTCCACCCTCATAGAACATATGGTTTCATTTAAAGCATGCTAATTGGTCTCTCTTTTACCACTAGTACCTCAGAACTGTACAGGGACCTAGGGAGCTGATTACTGAGCTTTGAGCATTGGCATGAGGTCTCTGGGCTAGTCCACCAGTTTGTCATATGGAGCTTTTGTCATCCGGAGTTCTTATAAACTGTGTACTTTGATTTGCAAGTAAAGAAGCTACAGGTGTACCTCAGAGATATTGAGAGTTTGGTTCCAGACCACTGCAAAAAATCATCACATGAATTTTTTTGTTTCCCAGTGCATATAAAAGTTGTGTTTATACTATAGTCTATTGCATATGTAGTAGCATTATATCTTAAAAAAATGTGTATACATTAATTTAAAAATGATTTATTGGTAAAAAAGGCAAAGTATCAGCGGAGCCTTCAGTGAATTGTAATCTTTTTGCTGGTGGAGGATCTTGCCTACATGTTGATAGCTGCTGACAGATCAGGGTGGTGGTTGCTGAGGCTTGGTGAATGGCTGTTACAATTTCTTAAGATAATGAATTTTGCTACATCAATTGATTCTCCTTTCATGAAAGATTTCTCTCTGGCATTTGATGCTGTTTGATAGCATTTTACCCATGCTAGAACTTCTTTCAAAATCTTTTAATGCTCTGCTACTGCTTTATCAACTAAGTTTATGTAATATTCTAAATTCTTTGTTGTCATTTCAACAAAGTTCACAGTATGTTCACCAGGGGTAGATTACATCTCATGAAACCACTTTCTTTGCTCATCCGTGAGAAGCAGCTCTTCATCCATTGAAGTTTTATCGTGAGATTGCAGCAATTCAGCCAAATCTTTAGGCTCCACTTCTAGTTCTCTTGCTGTTTCCACTGCATCTGCAGTTACTTCCTCTCCCAAATCCCTTAAAGTCATTGATGAGGGTTGAAATCAACTTCTTCCAGATGCCTGTTAATGTTGATATTTCGACCTCTTCCCATGAATCACAAATGTTCCTAATGGCATCTAGAATGGTGAATCCTTTCCAGAAGTTTTACCTTTACAATTTACTTTGTCCATATCTATCAGAAGAATTACTATCTATGGCAGCTGTAGTCTTACAAAATTTATTTTGTAAGTAATAAGACTTGAAAGTCAAAATTACTTCTTGATTCATGAGCTGCAGAATGGACATTGTATTAGCAGGCATGAAAACAACATTAATCTCCTTGTGTATCTCCATGAGAGCTCTTAAGTGACCAGATGCGTTGTCAATTAGCAGTAATATTTTCAAAGGAATCTTTGTTTCTGAGCAATAGATCTCGACAATGGGTTTAAAATATTTATATATTAATAATAGTAAACCATGCTATAAACAGATGCACTGTCATCCAGGCCTTGTTATTCCATTTATAGAGCACAGGCAGAGTAGTTTGAACATAATTCATAAGGGTCCTAGGATTTTTAGTAGTAAATAAGTATTGGCATCAACTTAAAGTCATTAGCTGCATTAGCCCCTAACCAGAGAGTCCAGCCTGAAGCTTTGAAGCCAGACACTGAGTTCTCTCTAGCTATGCAAGTCCTTAGATGGCATCTTCTTCCAATATAAGGCTGTTTCATCTACATTAAAAATCTGTTGTTCAATATAGCCACCTTTATCATTGATCTTAGCTAGATCTTCTGGATAATTTGGCTGCAGGTTCTACATCAGTACTTGCTGCTTCACCTTGCACTTTTGTTGAAAGATGGCTGCTTTCCTTCAGTTTCATGAATCAGCCTCTTCTAGCTTCAAACTTTTCTTCTGCAGCTTCTGCCGCTCTCTTAGCCTTTATAGAATTGAAGAGAGTTAGGGCCTTGCTCTACATTAGGCTTTATATTAAGGGAATGTTGTGATTGGTTTGATCTTCTATCCAGACCACAAAAACTTTGTCCATATCAGCAATACGGCTGTTTCATTTTCTTATCATTCATGTGTTCACTGGAATAGCACTTTTAATTTCCTTCAGGAACTTTGCATTCACAACTTGGCAAACTGTTTGGCACAAGAGGCCTAGCTTTCAGCTTATCTTGGCTTTTGGTATGCTTTCCTCACTAAGCTTAATCATCTCTAGCTTTTTATTTAAAGTGAGGCCTGACATAGTGGCTCACATCTGTGGTCCCAGCACTTTGGGAGGCTGGGGTGGGAGGATTGCTTGAAGCAAGGAGTTTGAGACCAGCCTGGGCAACATAGACTCCCCTCTCTACAAAAAATTTAAAAATTAATTTGGCACAGTGGCACACTCTTGTAGTCCTAGCTACTTGGGAGGCTGAGGCAGGAGGATTGTTGAGCCCAGGAGTTGGAGGTTATGATCTTACCAATGCACTCTAGCGTGGGCCACAGAGTGAGGCCCTGTCTCTAAATATAAGTGAACGAATGAATGAATGAGAGAGACGTGTGACTTTCCTTTCACTTGAACACTTAAAAGCCATTGTGGGATTATTAATCGGCCCAATTTCAATATTGTTGTGTCTCAGGGAAGAGGGAGCCCTGAGGAGAAGGGGAGGGTTGGGGAACAGCAGAACACGTAAAACATTTATCAGTTAAGTTCACTGTCTTATATGGGCATAGTTTGTGGCACTCCAGAATAATTATATTAGTAACATCGAAGATCACTGCTCACAGATCATCATAACAAATATAATAAAAATGAAAAAGTTTGAAATATTGTGAGAGTTACCAAAATGTGACACAGAGACACAAGCATGTACTGTTGGAAAAATGGTGCTAATAGGGCCGGGCGGGGTGGCTCACGCCTATAATCCTAACACTCTGGGAGGCCATGGCAGGCGGATGTCTCAAGATTAGGAGTTTGAAACCAGCCTGAGCAAGAGCGAGACCCTGTCTCTACTAAAAATAGAAAGAAATTAATTGGCCAACTAAAAATATATAGAAAAAAATTAGCTAGGCATGGTGGCGCATGCCTGTAGTCCCAGCTACTTGGGAGGCTGAGGCAGGAGGATTTCTTGAGCCCAGGAGTTTGAGGTTGCTGTGAGCTAGGCTGACGCCATGGCACTTTAGCCTGGGCAACAGAATGAGACTCTGTCTCAAAAAAAAAAAAAAAAAAAAAAAGTGGTGCTAATAGACTTGCTCAATACAGGATTGCCACAAGCCTTTAATTTGTAAAAAATGCATTAAAGTGAAGTGCAGTAAAATGAGGTATGCATATACGCTTTTCTTTCATTCAACTGATATTCACTAGTGATTGCTCCCTGCTTAGTATTGCACTGTGTATTAGGGATACAGAAAAAATTAGAATCTCTCCCTGCCCTGTGGTGTACAGTCTCGCAGAGGGAAATGGCTCCTCATATAAATTAAGTGCAACAAAGTGTTAGAAGTACACCGATAATAGTACTGCAGGGTACAAACGTTGTGCAGAGATAGGAATGATCATTTCTACCTGGGTTCAGGTTAGGCTTCAATCAGGAAGGCATTGTGAGAAGACTGGTAGATATTTGCCAGGCTTGTGAAGTGGGAAAGGATCTCCTAGGCAGAAAGAGCTGCATGAGCAAAGGCATAACAATGTAAAACAACCTGACAGAGTCTGGGGTGAGTTGCAAGTCTCATATAGGACAGAAATATTGTTTGGTTTTAGATATAAGGGATACCCTAGGGAGAACCTTGATTTGTCAATGGATGCCCCTATCCCTAAGCAGAAAAGAGCCCTCTTCACTTTCTTGTCAGTCCTCTCCTTGCAAGTATGTTGAAGAGATTAATGTATCTGGCTAGAAAGGAGCATAGTTCTACCTCAGAACTAGGGTCCTAAATACTGGAGGTTTAACACTTCAACAAGTTGCTGCTGAGATTTAGGAAGAGCATGCCATAGCCTTATTTAACCTCATTACAAATTGCCCGGTACTGCAGAGGGAAGAGCCCTTGGTTAAATGGTTCTAAGGAGTTATATTCTCTGCCAAGGGGCCATCTGTTCTCTAGTCTAAGGGAATGTACCAAACAGAAATGGGGTCCGTTGTTGTTTTTTTTTTTTTTTTTAATGAATGGAAAAAAAGTCTTAATACCTTATCCAGACATTTTCACTAATTTAGACTAAAGATTTCTTTTGGTTTCCTAGAGCAAGTTGCATGTGCATGTGTGTTTTACTGAAAAAATCATTGTATTTTTGCTTATGTCTTGTGAAATAGTTGGTAACCTAGTGACCAAAGCATTATAATGGTTTTGGATAGGCAGTTTTAGGTACATTTGTTTTTAATTTCGTTTTAAAATTAACACATAGTAAAATGAGTGCTTTGAAGTCTACTGTTCTATGAATATAGATTTGTATAACCACTACCACAGTCATACAGAATCATTTCTTTACCTCAAAAAAACCTCCTTCATCCTATCATTTTGTGGTCGTACCCTCATCTTACTCCTAACCCTTAGCACGCACTTATCTGTTCTCTGTTTCTATAATTTTGTCTTCTGGAGAATATCATATACATGAAATAATAGAGTATATAACCTTTTGAAACTGGCATTCAACATTATATATATCAATAGTTTGTTCTTTTTTATTGGTGAGTAGTATTCCATTATGTTTGTTGATTTATTCACCTCTTGAAAGACATTTGGTTATTTCCAATTTGGGATGACTATGAATACAGCTGCTCTAAATAGTCATGTACAGGTTTATGTGTGAATCTAAGTTTTCACTTGTTTATAGTAAATACCTAGGAGTAGAAAGAACCTGTCAAACTGTTCTGTAGTGATTGTATCATTTTGCTCTCTCATCTGCAATGTATGAGAGTTTTAGTTGCTCCATATCTTCATTATCACTTGATAATTGTCATTCTTTAATTTTAGCCATTCTGATATGTAGTTTTAAGTTGTATTTCTCTAATGGCTAATGATATTGAATGTCTTTTCATATGTTTAGTTGCCAGCTATGTATCCTCTTACCTTCTTTGGAAAAGTCTCTGTTCAAGTCTTTAAAATTTTTAATTGGGTTGTTTTATTATTATTGGGTTTTGAGAGTTCTTTACGTAGTCTGGATGCATAATACAAACAAGTTTTTTTACAATAGTCAAATGAGATGGAAAATGTATTTCTGATTATTGAAGTGGTTTGCTTATATATCAGGTATTTTTCTAAAATCATGGTTTATGCCTTATACTCTCAGCCCTTTTCTTTCATAGTCAAGCTGTATGTTGTGACATGGGGGGTTTCATACAGTTCTATAGTGCCTTGTGGAATTTAGGAATGGTAAGCAATTGAATTGATATATTATGATCTAGTCCTCTGTAATCCTCTCCCTAGATATAAATTGCCCTTTTAGCAATGAGAAAGGATTATTTCCAGTGTGTGGCACAGTGAGAGGGGAAGGGTAGAATTAAATGAGGCCAGAGAATTAGGCTAGGGCCTGACCATATAGGCCTATAAATAAGCCATGGATTTAATTTCATATTCAAGAGGAAGTAATTAGATTGTTTTGAGCAGAAGATTAAAGATCCCTCTGACTACATTATAGAATGGATTGGAAAACGGATTATAGCAAGCCCAAGAGAAGTAGGGGACCAGTTAGTAGAATAAATGGTCATGAGGTTAGCAATGATGGTGGCTTAAACTAGAGCTGGTAGTAGTAAAGATGAAGAGTAGATTTTAGATATGTTTTAGAGAGAGAATCGATAGGTTTTGCTAATGATTTGGATGATGGAATATAAAAGTAAAGTAAGGAAGGAATGACTCATAGATTTTAATCATGAACAAGTAATGGATTTTGGTTCCATTTACTAAGATGGGGGAAATTACTCAAGAAACATGTTGATATGGGGGAGTAGGAATAGAACCTAGAGTTCTATTTGAATTTGATAAGTTTTAGTTGCCTGTTAGAAAATCAAATGGAAGTGTTAAGTAAACAGTTTAGATAAAGAAGTCTGGAGCTCAAGGGAGGTTTTTGGTTTAAAGACACACTTTTGGGAATTATCACAATGTAGGTGGAAGTCTTAAGTCACCTAAGGAGAGAATATTGGTAGAAAAGAGGTCCAGGAACTAACCCCAGGGCACATGCCAATGTTTGACAGTCCCAAAGAGTACTCAGTAAAGGAGACTGAGAAACTGGTAGTCTGAGAAAGAGGAGGAAAAGCTGAAAACTATTATCCTTGAAGCCAAGGTAGAAAGGTGTTTCAAAAAGGGAAAAATTCAAATGCATGTCTAGTTTCTCTTATTCACCCAGCAAATGTCCCTGAGTGCTTTCACTATATGAGACTCCATGGATAGATGAACAGGAGATAAAGTGCCTGTCCACATAGAATATACATATATATTTTTTAAGGATTTCAATGTGAAGCTATATAGGGATTCTAAGGACCCATCTATATTCAGTTTTAATCCTTAAATGTCAGGAAGCTGCCCTTAAACTCATAATGATTACATTGTTTTCCCAATTTCTGAGAAGAGCCATCAATTTACTAGACTAGAAAGTTTGGTGTGCAAATTCATGTACTCTAGCTTAGCAACCATTGAGTGTTATAGATACATAGGTCATTCAAAGGCCAGATGAGATGCAGAGGCAGTTGTAGTGTACAGGTGATATAATTTGGATGTTTTTCCCCCTCCAAATCTCATGTTGAAATTTGATCCCCAATGTTAGAGGTAAGGTGGGAGATGTTTGGTTCATGGGGGCAGATTTGCCATGTATGGCGTGGTGCTCTCCTAGAGGTAATGAGTGAGTTCTCGCTGTGTTGGTTCATGTGAGAGCTGGTTGTTTACAAGAGCGTGGACACCTCCTCCTCTCTGTCTCTTGCTCCTTCTGTCTCCATGTGACATGCCTGCTTCCCCTTTGCCATCCTTCTTGGTTGGAACCTCCCTGAATCCATCACCAGAAACAGATGCTGGCACCACACTTCTTGTGGCATGAGGCAGGACACCCAGCCTAAAGACAATTTTTTGTACACATGCTTTCATAACGGATATTTTGACAACTCTGGTTTAACTACTTGGTATAATTATACTGTGCCTATTGTCATCTCTCTTATAGAGGCCTATAAATTAAACTCAGATTTATGGGAGATATTTCTAAAAAGAATTATGGCCCCTGGTTGGAGAAATAAGCATAGTCATAATAAAATACAATTAAATTTGTTGAGTCACATCTTTATTTACTAGTACTCTGCAAGTCTTTTACTTATTTTAATCTCTTAATTCTCACAAAAATCCTGTAAAGTGAGTATTTTTATCTTTATAGAAGAGGAAACTGAAGCTCAGAGACATTAAGTCACACAGCTAAGATAGTGACTTACTGGGATACAAAGCTGGTGTTGCTTTTGCTTTTTTTTGTTTGTTTGTTTGTTTAAGAGACGGAATCTCCTGTGTTGCCTAGGCTTGATTCGAACTCTTCTTCGGATCAAGCAATCCTCCTGCTTCAGCCTCCTGAGTAGCTGGGACTATAGGTGTGCACCACCATGCCGGGCTTGCTTTTGCTTTTGACTTTATAATTACAGTAAAAATAAAACAAGCTGTAATCCTAGCACTCTGGGAGGCCGAGGCAGGCGGATCGCTCAAGGTCAGGAGTTCAGAACCAGCCTAACCAAGAGCAAGAACCCATCTCTACTAAAAATAGAAAGAAATTAATTGGGCAACTAAAAATATATAGAAAAAATTAGCTGGGCATGGTGGCGCATGCCTGTAGTCCCAGCTACTTGGGAGGCTGAGGCAGTAGGATTGCTTGAGCCCAGGAGTTTGAGGTTGCTGTGAGCTAGGCTGACACCACGGCACTCACTCTAGCCCAGGCAGCAGAGTGAGACTCTGTCTCAAAAAAAAAAAAAA
>CAUYMX010056393.1:0-12989 GCA_963573855.1 Lepilemur septentrionalis | reverse complement strand
TTAGCTGGGCATGGTGGCGCACATTTGTAGTCCTAGCTACTCCAAGGCTGAGGCAAGAGGATCACTTGAGCTCAGGAGTTGGTGGTTACAGCGAGCTATGATTGTACCCCTGCACTCCAGTCTAGGTGACAGAGGGAGACTCTATCTCAAACAACAACAAAAAATGTGTTTCCAATCAGGATTTCCTTTCCTTCCAAGTTTCCATTTCAGAATGTGGGCACCTTCGGTTTAGCTGTTGCCGGCAAGGCCACTCGGATGTGTCGCATAGTGTTAGAGGTGAACTGGAGCAAGTGGAAGTCCGTGCGTCCCTCATGCTATTCCATCTCTCGTGCAAAAGAGGAGAGGGGAATATAAACAATACTTGTGAATGAAGAGGTAAAACTTCCACTTACTGATAAAACCTCTGATATTCTTCTTCTTTGCTTCAAAATAACTTCTGTCTGGCTCCCTATCCTCTCACCCACCATGCTTTTTTAGAGAAACTGCTGTTCCTTCTCTAGATTGGAATGAAGGCTGCTCCCTGTTCTCTGACCCCATTTCTTCCCAGCTCGTGCATGACTGTTATTCCAAAATATTTTACAGGTATTTGTGCACAAGATAGAAGATCCCTTCCAACTGTGACATTCTTTGACTCCACGATCTTGCATCTTCAATTATCCTCTCTCCAGCCGGAATCTTAAATCTCTTCTACTTCACTGACTTCTTTCTCTCTGACGTCCCCAAATCTGTGCCTTTAAATTAACAAAACTACTGCGTTGGTAAGTGGCACCCAGGGCCTGAGGCTTCCAGGCAGATGTTACCTTAGTTGAGTCTTAATTGAGACTTTCTTGCTTTGGTCATCAGACTTCCTTAGACAGCCAAAATTCCAGGTCCCTTAGTCACTCACAGAATGTCAGAATGGCCCCACCTGGCCCTACCTCACACCCTACTTGGAGTGGTAAGAAATATGTTAAACTGTTATTCCTTAAGATTGGCCAGGGATCCATTGCCCCAACAGCACCATCCAGCCCCTCACCTCCCACCCCCACCAGCACTTTCTCTCAATAGGGAAGATGGGTGGCAGCGACACTTGCTTAGTTTTTGCTCATACCTTTCAAATCAATCTCTTTCTCTCTCTCTCTCTCTCTCTCTCTCTCTCTCTCTCTCTCTCTCTCTCTCTCTCTCTCTCCAGTCTCGCATTTACAAACAAAAGAATCTGCTTCTAGTTTCACCCCATCCACATACCAGACCACAGGTACCCTATACATACAGCTCCAAGGACAGGAGTCTCTTTCTCAACAATGCTCTTGTACCACTGTCACAGAGCTCCAGTCCCTCCTGTGTTCTCCCTTTGCAGTGCTCACCCCCTTGGACTTAATGATAAATTTACCCCCTCACTTTGACCTCCAGCTTCAGTCTCCCAGTTTTTCCTAACCACAGCTGCCCTATAGGATCATCTTAACCACCCTTGCTTCAGGACTCTGCCACCAGAGGTCATTCTAGAGCCAGCAGTTCAGGCCTCAGTTTCTCTCTCATTAATTACTCAGTCAATAATTATTTATTGAGCACCTACCCTGCTCCAGGCACTGAGAGAAATGGGTAGTTACCATCTACAAGGTCCTTCCTCAGGCAGAAGTGGGCTGAAGGAGGAATCAAACACACTCTACCTTGAGATGGACTTGTATCTCCCTGGCCTGAGACCCGTCTTACATGCTCTCCAGCTCCTTTCCACCATCCAGGCTCTCCTTAATCCTCTCTAAATTGGTTTCTATCCCATTGAATACAAAGTTCTTACATCACCAAAGACTTGTCACCATGCTCAACATCTTTTGTAGTTCATCTACTCAATTGTGTATGATTTCTGTCTTTCTGTCAGTCATATAGACTCCAAAGCACAGGGTCCTATTATTTATCCTTCATCTTTTCCACCTATGATTCTGAGCCACTGAAACTTATGAATCATTCTTTGTAATTTTTCTTAGACTTGTGCCTTTTTCCCAATTCCCATTACTAACAGGCTTGCATCCTTTTGTGATGGGACTGTTGCAATACCATCCTAGCCAACATCCCTAACTCCAGGGTTGTTTCTTTCCAAATTATCCTCCACATATCCCAAAACACAGATTCTATCATGTCATACCTTAGTCTAGATCCTTCAGTGGCTCTCTATGGCCTATAGCAAGAGTCTCCAAAGTGTGGCTTACTAAACATATAGAAAAACGTTTTCAAAAGCAATAAACCAAATAAATATTTTTTCGTAATTTCTGAAGGTCCAATGCCCTTGATGGGTCAGAAATTCCAAAATAAGGATGGCAGGTATTACATAGTGGTTAAGATCTTAGGCTCAAGTCTAGGATCCACTACTCAGTGAATCCAGGTAAGTTAATTTACCTGTGTGTGCCTCAGTTTTTCCATCTGTACAATGAAGATAATGATACTGTCTTCACAATAAAAATAAAATAAAAATAAAATTAGGCCATCAATGTAAAATGTTTTGCATAAGACCTGGTATTAAATACAAAAGAAATACTCAAAAACATACTAATTAAAAGTATTAGCAGCTGTTTTGATCATCTTAGTACCAGGTGGTTAGCGGTGGCAGGTATGGATAGAGGTGGCAATACCGTGCAGGTCTCCATGGAGATGTGAGGATCTGGCAAAGGCCCAGAGCCTGTCATCCTGATCACTCAGCTGAGCTGCTGTCCCGGCCCTGCCTGGTTTGCTCCTCTGAACTGCTGGTCACTAGCCCATCCCCCAGGGAGGCAGGCGCCATCCTCCAATCCCCTGCCTCACTCTTTCTCTCCTTTCCAAGCATATAAAGCTCTCTCTCCTTCCATTCATGCCCCCTTTCATTTTCCCATTTTCTTCCCTCTTCTTCTGAAAAATCCATATTTACCTCACTATTCCTCCAACTATTCCTGAAAAACTAAATGCAACTGCAAGTTAGCATATGATAGACTCTGCTGGATTTCTGCATAAAAGTCAGTCCCAGTTACGTTAAACATTATAGTGTAAACAATACAGGTAATCCGAAGGCTCTGGGCAGTTAGATGCAGCTCCTTATTAAGAAAAGGAAGAGAAACACAATGTGCAATAAGAAAAGGGGCCAGGCCAATCCAGTCTGATAAATATTGATTTAGCAGCCAGATGTGCCAGTCATGATCGTGCCCTTTCTATCTTGCTTTGTCCTCGCTAGGTAGATCTCCGGCATCGCAACGGTTACACAGCGTATGTGTCTGTCTCCATCACCCTGTACATTTCTCAAGAGGCCTGGCCATGTCTTGCTCACCTTGCTCTCTCCGGCTCAGTGTACAGTGCCTGGGCTATCGCAAGGAGATGAATGAAAGAAGAGACGATAAAGAAAGGGAGAAGGGAAAGGGGAAAAGAAAAAGGCAGAGAGCAAGCAGGCAGATGAAGGAAAAGAAACCAATTTGCAAAGTAGCAAACTCATATAAGGATTCTAATCCTTCACTGTGCAAACATGGACAAGTGACTTAACCTTTCTAACCCTCGGTTGGCTTATCTGTGAAATGGGGATAAGTTAATAATACCTACCTCAAAGAACTATTATGAAGTTTAAAAAGGAATAATATAGCTAAAGTAATAGATGCAAAGCCTTGGTGAATAAGTAATTGATAAATAATAACAGTTACTATTAATATTACAAATGAATAATTAAAAAAATAGAGTGAAGTCACTGCCTGTATGACAGGCAAATGGAGGTGAGAAGGTCTTGGCCTGGCCCCCTTAAGTCTGTCCTCTGGTTTGTCCAGCCCTTTCCAGACCTCTGTCGTTGGAGAGCCACTTTGCCTACACAGCTTTCACTTAAATGCGGCTCTAAATCAAACTGTCCTCTGCCGCCATTCTTCCCTGGGCTGCTTCTGATTATAATCGTGCTGCCTGCTATTAGTACAGGGATGTTTAAAACTCCTATAAAACAGGAGCTAATTGCTGATCTGCTTAATTAAAGTGAGCTTTTTGTTGTCACATTTACAAAGATAAATGAAATAATCAGCTCTGGACTAATGAGAGATAATTAGATTATGCAGCCCCAATAAATAAAGACCAAAATGCTCCCGATTATCCCTATATGTCACAGAGAAGGACCAAAGTGAGCTTTCAAGGAGCGCATGTTAGTGATGTTTTATTTTAACACCAGTGAGTGATTATGGAATCTAGCTCCCCAACTCAACTTTGTTATTCGGATTTCTAACAATCAACAGAGAACTGGTCAGTGCCTTCCTGATCATAAATCTGCCAATTCTTAACAATTAGTCCTAATTCTTTTACAAAAATAAAAATATATATATAATTTAGAAATAAATATAATTGAACTCAATATATCTGATCTAATTTATTATTAAAGGATATTTATTAATGTAGCATTGTTAACTATTGATGCTTTATAAAATGTAATAGAGGCCCTAAATAGAGGTGCTTTCTTGTCTCACAATACTTTATTAATTACTTTATAAAAAATATTGTATTAGGTATGAAAATAAAAGTGATCCAATATCAACAATAGCCAACAGTAAACAAATTTATTTATTCCTATGTGTTAAAAAACCAAAATTGCCCTAAGGCAGTTTCTGTAGCCTAACCTTAAAAGGCCAGCTCTGGTCCCCTAAAACACAGGGAGTGGGGAGAGAAAGAGAGAGTGATCTTAAGTCCCTATAGCCAAAGGAGGCCAGAGCTCTTCCACACATGAATTGATTGATATGAAGGTGACAATAAAATTTTTATTTTGCTCAGATAAAATAAAGACAGATGCCCAAGAATGAAAACATATCAAAAGAAAAACCCTTTCACCAAATGACAAGATTACTATGTCTGGAAAAATATCTGCTAAAGTAGTAGTTTCCAAACTTTTGATTGCCTGAGCCAGTACTGGGTACACACACACACACACACACACACACAGAGTCATGCATAGCTTAATGACAAGGATATATTCTGAGAAATGTGGCGTTAGGCAATTTCATCTTTGCGTAACCGTTGTAAGGTGTACTTACACAAACATAGATGGTGTAGCCTACTACATACCTGGGCTATATACTATAGCCTATTGCCTCTAGGCTATGAATCTGTGCAGCATGTTACTGTACTGAATACTGTAGGCAATTGTAACATAATGGTCAGTATTTGTGTCTCTAAACATAGAAAAGGTACAGTAAAGATACAGTACTATAATATTATGGGACCACTGTCATATATGTGGTGTGTTGTTGGCCTGAAATGTTATGTGATGCATGACTGTACATCCATAATACTCTATACTCTTTCTTAAATATGTACAGAGTTTGTAACTTTGTGTTTTACCAATTAAGAGTTTAAAAAGAAAAATCTATCGTCAGTATCATTTTACCATCAAAAAACTAGGAAAAATATAATCTTAGAATAAAGGGCAGGCCTTTAAACTAAATACAAATAGCTTTATTAAGAAAATTCACCGTTGCTCTTTTTTTTCTCATTTACTCTGCACCATAGAAAATCCAGGCACCCTCCGAAGATCAGAGTTTGGCAACCACAGAGCTAAGCTATTCTGTTCCCAATATCATCAAGCTCCCTAAAGCCCAGGAGCCGATGATTTTTAAAGTCAATATTCTAAGTCATTTTGTAGAATTAAAGGCTGATTTGAAAACAGAATTTAAAAAAACCCACCAAAGCCTTCAAGGCCCACGAGTCTACAGCAGACTCTTCTGGTCTGGCCCGTAGCTGACCCAGGCTGTGACCTCTCACGAGCGGGGCCAGCATTCGGCAGGAAGTCACCCAAGCAGTGTGGGCTTGCAGTCACTGTGGGCAATGAGGCTATGCTGACTTTCTAAGGAACTGAAACATTTCAGATCCAGTTTGCTTCTCAAAGCATTCCCTAATTTGTGCTCTACATAAACACTAATTTTTTTGAGAAATAGTCTTTTACCAAAGGGAGAAGCTTGCCACGGTGCAGGGGAAAGAGCCAGAATGCCCTGCCCCATTTCCAATTTTACCCTGATCATGAGCAATCAGTCTCTGAGTCTTGGTTCCTAATAACACAGAGATGACCCCTACCTCAAAGGAGGATGAACAGACAACCCGAGAGTTAGGGAATAAACAGCACAACGTGGATCTTCAATTCATTTCTGATTCTGGTCTTAAGTTACTGGAATTAGAGTCTAAATAATGTGTTCAATGCTACCTTGAGCCTTAAGTCTTAAATGTAATGTCAACCTATGCAAAATTCTATCCAGTAATTTGCTCACAGATCCTGAATAAGTTGGCCCTGTCCTCGTTCTTGAAATAATATATTCCCACTGTCCCTGGAAACCAAGGCATGGGTACAGGGGGGAGGGAGAGAAAGGCAGTCATAGATCAAGTGTCTCAAATGTCAATAAATGGCAAAGGAGAGTTATGGAGCACATAAGGGAAGGAGGAGGCTCAGAATATGGGGCTTGGGATGCCCTTTGACCCCACTCAGAGAGGCCCAGTAATAAATCCAGAGGTGAGGGACATCTTTAGATATTGGAGCCATCTAGGGAAGCTATAGAGAATTTTCTAGCATCATAAACAGTTTGGAAAGAAAAAGATCTGATATGGGGAGACAAGAGCAGAATGACGAACAAGGGAAAAAGCCTCAGACAAGTTTTTTGTTGCTTTGTTGCTGTTGTTGTTATTGTCGTTGTTGCCTTATCTGAAGAATTTTATCCCACTAGGTAGGGCATTTGGAAAATCTTCCTTTGGACCTCTTCCCGAAGTCAGGATCTGAGATAATAAGACAGACACCCTTTGCAAAACCACACTAAGCTGATCACCACCTCGAGAATGCTGACACCCAGCCACCTTGGCCACGCTTGGGATCTAGGAGGCTTCGTTCAAAACAATAGATTTATGCCAGCAGCCCTGCCCTCCTACATACCTGGATTCCACATCAAGTATGTCATTAATCAGGACAAGTAACAGTAGCTCCTACAATAACCCTGAAATCTCAGTCTCTTCACATAATAAAAGATTGTCTTTTTTCTGCCTAGTCCTATGCAGGTTGGTTGAGAGGGCTGGGAAGGGGGCATCAGCTCATGCAGTTAGTCCAGGATCCAGGCTTCTTCAGTCTAGACCCCAGGATTCTCTGCTGGATGATTCACATTCAGGAAGAGAGAGAACGAGGTGGAGGGAAAGGGGGCTCTAGTGGTGTTTTAAGGGCCAGGCCTGGGAATGGTGCACATCACATACACCCATGCTCCATCAGGCAGAAGGTGTCACATGACCTTACACAAAGCAAGAGGTGTGAGCCTGGTCGTCTTCCTGTATGAACATGTGGCATTATCTCCGCCACACCAGGAAAGTCCATTGTGAAAGATCAGGAGAAAGAACATGGAAAACAACCCCTGCACTTAGGTATAATATGTATAGCACTCATTAGTTAATTGTTTAATTACCTCTGTTCCACTTAATTAAAAAATATTGAGAACCTCCTGGATGCATGACATTGTGAGAGGCACTGCGGTGTCCCGAGGTAAAGGCAACCCTGTTCCTATAGTCAGAGAGGACCATCTGCTAATGGGATAGGACACGGACATACTCCTGACCTCCCTAGCATCAGTTTTCTCATCTGTAAAATGTGATGGCATTGTGTAACCCCCAAGGCACTTGTGGAGAGTAATGAGATAATACACGTGACGTACATGGCAGGTCATAGGCCTCCTCCTCCTCCTCCTCCTGTTCCACCTCCTTCTCCTTCTTTTTCTTTGCTTCTTTTTCTCCTTCTCCCCATCCTCCTTTCCACATCCTCCTCCTTCTCCTCTTCCTTCTCCTTCTTCTTTGTCTGCTTCTTTTTCTCCTTTTCCCCTTCTTCTCCTCCTTCTTCCCTCTCTCTCTCTTCCTCCTCCTCTTTCTCCTTCATTCTCCTCCTCCTTCTTTCTCTCCTCCTCCTTCTCCTCCTTCTTCTCATTACTACTATTATTATGAGGTGTTGTATGTGGGCAAAATACCCTAAAGATTCAAAGAAAAAGGAAATTGCGCCCAATTGGAGACAGGGAAACTTTAGAAGGCATTGGTATTGCAGCCATGTCCTAAAGGATCGATACAAGTTTACCAGTTGTGGAGGGAGAGGAAAGTCTCTCCACGTGAGGGGCAGCGGGATTAGGGACATCTGCTGAGGAGCACAAAGCAAGGCCGTCACCTGAACACAAAGATGATGGAGATAAGGACTGCAGCAGAGACAGAAGAAAGGGGTTTGACAGGGGAGAAAGAGCAGTCAAAACATTCAAAAATGAGTCAGACATCTGGGTGCAAGATACCCTTTTGCCTGGTCAAAGTTGTCCAGGGAGCTGCTCAAGCCCTTTTTCAGGCCCATCAACCTAGGACTAAAATAGAGAGATTTGAAGATCAAATATCCCT
Organism: Lepilemur septentrionalis; assembly: GCA_963573855.1. Lineage (NCBI taxonomy): Eukaryota > Metazoa > Chordata > Mammalia > Primates > Lepilemuridae > Lepilemur > Lepilemur septentrionalis. Next base: position 4,640 of record CAUYMX010056393.1, on the reverse strand, counting down.
GTTAGGGGATAGCAACGAGGCAAGGGGAGAGTACACAAGACACATGGAGAGGCGCAGGGACAGACACAGTGGGGAGGGGGAAGACCCCGTGTGCACCTGAGACACAAGAGTCAAAGGCAAGTTAGAGACAATTAAAAACGGATTGGGTATCTCTCGGGGGGAGGGGCACTGAAAAAGGAAACAGCTTGAATTTCAAGCCAAACTCATGTGGATGAACATGTGTGTGAAGCTGAACACATCACATCATCTCTCAGAGCCTCAGCTTTCTCATCTGTAAAATGGAGGTAATAAATAACAGAAGCTCAGAGGGTCATTACGGGGATTAAATTAAACAGGATAGTTTGTGTGGAAAACTGAGCCTCGTGTCAGTCACCATAAGAACTCAACTGATATTAGCAATTATCTTTATTATTAATATTATCACACTTACTATTGCTAATTCTTATAAGCTTTAGATCCTGCCCATTTATCAATAGGCCTGTGATAAATATGAGGTGCATGAATGAATGCATGCTCAAAATATATTCAAACATGCACGATTAAGGTGATGGTTATAGAAATAATTATGAGAGTTTCTGGTTAAACTCCCAGTTTCTGGTTAAAAAGATCGAACTCTGAAAAATGGAATACATTTCACCAAATCTATTTAGTAATTAAGGGAAATAGACTTCTCAATTTGTAAGTTAAAATGTAAACACTTGAACTACAGAGAGAAGGGAATAGAATTTGTGAAACTAATTTGTGTAAACTATAATCTCTAAAATTCAGTTCATTTGTTGATATGTAAAAGGTACACATTGGAAAGCAATTGCACTATGGCTATTATTCAAGTGCACATGGAATCAAAGATAAACTATCTCAGCACAAATAGCAAAACCAAAACGCAAAGGACTAGAACCTAATGCCCTTCCACTAGAAGTATCAAACTGAGGATAGAGGGAGTTGGCATGCACAAAAATAGAAAGACATTATCATTTTTGGTTCCTAGAATCCCTTCTGGATTAAGCAATTCTGTTTCCCATAGAGCTGCAGGAAAGAACATCAAAAGTGGGACTGAAATGACTAAAATGAGGATGAAAACTATCTGTCTCAATGGATTATGAGAATTACCCAAGTAATGCATATAGTGCTTATCACAGCTCCTCGTACAAAGTAAACAATTGTTAAAAGCTGTCTATTCGTGTTATGAAGCCACTTTTATGTACGAGGAAACAGGTTCACAGAAATACAGTGATTTTCCCAAGCTCATGAAGCTATTATAGCATGCAAACTTCCACACTACTAATCTTTATTCCATGGCTTTGGTCCAAAATTTTGCATTGAGAACGGCACAAAAAATCTCCCAGAAAATATGTGACAATGGGAGAAGACAGTCTTCCTATTACCCTTCAAAAGAGGATAATATTATCTCCTTCCACAAATCCCCAGTTTGTCCGTACTGATTCCATTGCAACTTCCAGAGTTGGCTCCCAGAAGCAGACTCTTTCTCTACGGAATTACTAATTCCTAGACTCTCTCACGGACCAAATTAACACAGCTTAGTGCTAGGAAGATCATAGTCCCTTCTGATATTGGAACCCATAATTTCTGATCAATTAGAGGCTGGTTACAAACACAATCAATTGATATTTAACTCACTGAGCAAGTAATCATTGCAATTTCACTTTGGAGTCTTCCACAGAAAATGATTTGCTATGTTTTAAAATTCACAACAGGCCTTTAGAAAAGCAAAACAACTGAAAAACTTTTTTCTCTCCTCCTTTCTCAGAGAATGTGGTATTGGTTTCCATTTCTAGCATTTAAAGTTTGAAGTCGTTGGGCATACACACAAGAAAATGCAGCAACTACTACATGAAGTTCAGTTACGAAGAAAGATGTTTCAGAAAACACTGTGGGTTTTATTCTAAAATTTTGGTATTGTCTCTAACTGGAGTGGATATGGCCACCTCCATGGTAATACATGATAATTTGGCTATAAAATAAGAGCATCCACCACCATTAAGGAAGCTTTCACTATGCATATGGTGCTAAAGCTCATCTAATCTGTACAAAAACCTTATGATGTGGACATTTTGTTCCCATTTTAAAGAGAAGGTCCTAGAGCCCCAGAAAGGTTAAAGCACTCAAGGGCAGGTCTTTATGGAAGAGTAATTCAAGGACTCATGGCCAGGTCAATCTGATTTTAAAGGCTCTGTCTTTCACACTTGGCCACTAACCTTTGTAGACTGGGCCATCTGCAGGCTTGTCCCTCCAAAATCAGCCTTTCTCCTACCGGAAGCAGTCCACTTTCAGACAAAGTCCATCACAGGCTCTGGAACCAACTGATACCGGCTCAAATATCCACTCTGTCTCCCTATCCGCTGTGTGACCTCAGATAGGGCATTTAACTTCAGTTTTCTCTTTGGTAAAAATGAGACATATTTTAAAAGATACAGGCCTACCTTGAAGATATTGCGGATTCTGTTCCAGACCATAGCAATAAAGTGAATATCACAATAAAGTGAGTCACACAAATTTTTTGGTTTCCTAGTGACTATAAAAGTTATGTTTATACTATGCTATAGTAGTAATATTATGTCTAAAAATGTCAAGGTACATATCTTTAAAAAATACTTTATTGCTAAAAAATGCTAATGATTATCTGGGCCTCCAGGGAGTGAAGGCTCTTTGCTAGGGGACAGTCTTGCTTCAATGTTGACAGATGCTGACTGATCAGGACAGTGGTTGCAGAAGGTTGGGGTGGCTGTGGCAATTTCTTAAAACAAGACAACAATAAAGTTTGCCACACTGATTAACTCTTCCTTTCACTGTAGCACACAATGCTGTTTGATAACATTTTACCAATAGTAGAACTTCTTTCAAAATTGGGGTTAATCCTCTCAAACCCTGCTGCTGCTTTGTCAATTAAGTTTCCATAATATTGTAAACTCTTTGTTGTCTTTTCAACAATGTTCACAGCGTCTTCACCAGGAATAGTTTCCATCTCAAGAAACTACTTTCTTTCCTTATCCATAAGAAGCAACTCCTCATCCATTCAAATTTTATCATGAAATTGAAGTAATTCAGTCACATCTTTAGGCTCCACTTCTAATTCTAGCTCTCTTGCTTTTACACCACATCTGCAGTTCCTTCCTCCACTGAAGTCTCTTGAACCCCTAAAAGTCATCCGTGAGGATTACGATCCACTTCTTCCAAACTCCTGTTAATGTTGATATTTTGACCTCCTCTCATAAATCCATAACGCCATGAATGTTCTTAATGGCATCTAAAATGATGAATCTTTTCCAGGAGATTTTCAACTGACTTTGCTCAGATCCATTGGAGGAATCACTATCTACAGCAGCTATAGCCTTATAAAATTTGTTTCTTAAATAATAAGACTTGAAAGTCAAAATTGTTTCTTGATCCCTGGGCTGCAGGGCAGATGCTGTGTTAGCAGGTATAAAAACAACAATCTCCTTGTACATTTCCATCATAGCTCTTATGTGACTAAGTGCATAAAGAACAGTAATATTTTGAAAGGAATTTTTTTTTTCTGAGCAGTAGGTCTCTATAATGGGCTTAAAATATTCAGTAAACCATGCTGTGCAAACAGATGTTTCCATCTATAAATCATGCTGTCATCCAGGCTTTGTTGTTCTATTTATAGAGCACAGGCAGAGTAGATTTAGCATAATTCTTAAGGGCCCCAAGATTTTCAGAATGGGAATGAGCATTGGGTTCTTTCTCTTTGGGGCCACAGTGTTTTATAATGAAAATAGAATAAAAACTTCAAAAACAAATGATCCTTTCTAATTTAATGAAAAATTTATTTTTTATTGTTTTCTGTCTTCTTCAATAAAAGTATAACATAAAAACTTCAAAATTAGTAATGTGAAAAGTAATGTGAAAACTTGAAAAATAATTCATAAGGGTAAAGTGTTTTTCTTGCCTTGTCAGGCTTAAGTGTAATTTAAAGGTAAACATAAATAGAAAAATGAAATTTATTGACTTTTATGCCTTTAATCCACATTTTTAGAATAAAATTGTAAATATTAATTGTAACAATAAGAACATCAACAAGTAAGATTTTCACAAACCAACTGCAGGGTTTTGCCCAGGGGACCACCCATCACGTAACGTGCATGTTCCATTTTAAAAACTTTTGATGACTCCTCACAGATAAATTCTTTTTTTTTCCCCAGCATATTGTGGGGGTACAAATGTTAAGGTTACATATATTGCCCTTGCACCCTCTTCCCCCTCGAGTCAGAGCTTTAAGCCTGTCCATCCCCCAGACGGTGCACATCGCACTCATTATGTATGTATATACCTATCCCCTCCTTTCCCCTCCCATCTGCCCCACTCCCGATAAATGTTGTTCCTATATGTCCACTTAGGTGTCAATCAGTGAAACCAATTTGCTGGTGAGTACATGTGGTGCTTGTTTATTCATTCTTGGGATACTTCACTTAGTAGAATAGGTTTCAGCTTTATCCAGGAAAATACAAGAGGTGCTATATCACCATTGTTTCTTATAGCTGAATAGTACTCCATGTATACACATACCACATTTTATTAATCCACTCATGTATTGATGGGAACTTGGGTTGTTTCCACAACTTTGCAATTGTGAATTGTGCTGCTATAAACATTTGAGC
>CAUYMX010056390.1:0-23165 GCA_963573855.1 Lepilemur septentrionalis | reverse complement strand
GACAGAGTAGGTTTTTGAATGTAACAAGATAAGTCAACTTGAGTGGTAATATATTTTGGGAAATCAGCTCACTACAAATTGTGACTGTAAACATTGTACTATAAATGTTTTGTAGTTTTCCCCCAATAAAATTTTTGGAAGAAAAAAAATTACTGCACAAAATTAATGTTTTAAGACTTGTCTAGAACTAGTTTTTACAACCATATTATATCACAAAAAAAATTTAATTATACTTTCTTAACTTCAACCAAATTTCTTGATTGTTATTAAAACTGTTCTCAGAGATTGGGAATAACACATTACTGTCTTTAAAATAGTAACCTAATTGAGTCCACGTGTAGTGGAAGTCATTATGGATGCTTTTATCTTAGCCAGGAAGTTGCCAAGTAGTGAGGGTGGCAGTAATGAAGCATCAGTTTTACACGTACTTTTGGGATTCCGACCATTCAACTCCTGACATAAGAGCTTTTGGGACCTAGTTAAATAATGTCCTAAAAGTAGGACAACCTGTATTGAAGGATATTTGGGATGACCACAGTGGGAAATTACCATATTCCATCCTGGATCATCAAAATGGGTTAGCAAATTGCTCAAAGTCACAAACAATAAGTTTTGGAACCAGTATTTCATGCCAGGTGAGAGGAATCCTAAATATAAGAACCTTCAAACTGGGGGCATCATACTTGTCCAAAGCAGTGATGTGGAGCATGTAAGAACAGGGATCTTGAAGTTAGGTTACATGGCTTAAAATCCCAGGGAAACCACTGATCAGCTAGCCTTTGAGCACACATCTCTGTAAAGTCACATGCTAATATCCCTTATTTGTAATTCCAAAATCCAAAGGCTGGGACATATAAAAGATTCTGTATGGGCTGGGCACGGTGGCTCACGCCTATAATCCTAGCACTCTGGGAGGCAGAGGCGGGAGGATCGCTAAAGGTCAGGAGTTTGAAACCAGCCTGAGCAAGAATGAGACCCCATCTCTACTAAAAATAGAAATTAATTGGCCAACTAAAAAAATATATATATATATAGGAAAAAAAATTAGCTGGGCATGGTGGTGCATGCCTGTAGTTCCAGCTACTTGGGAGGCTGAGTCAGAAGGATTGCTTGAGCCCAGGAGTGTGAGGTTGCTATGAGCTAGGCTGATGCCACGGCACTCTAGGCAGAGCAACAGCGAGGCTCTGTCTTAAAAAAAAAAAAAGATTTTGTATGGTGCATGCTTTGGTGGTAACATTTAATCTAATTACCATAACGACTTTTAAAATCTTTATTAACTCCACTTATTTATTGGGCATATCCAAATGTTTAATACAGGCATGTTAATATCTTTATGTTTGATTAGAGGTACTGCGGATGGACCACATCACCTCTCTGAAGTATTTTGCACATCTAGTTCAAAGAATTTTGCATAAGAGATTTTGGACCATTTTTACCAATTGCAAAACTGGAGGAAATTAAGAGGGAAATTCTATCATATAGAATTTCATAGCAATTAAAATAATATAGGTTAGTTACTGAGTTCAATATCTGCCTCTTAATAATCACTCAGTCCATGTTAACTATCATTAATATACCCCAGGATAAAAGTCACGTCACAACTGACTTGTAAAGAAACTGTTACAAGGTATTCTAAGTAACTTGAAATTTCTAGCTGACCCAGATCATTGCCCTACTTCTATTTCTTTAGCTTATCACTGGCATATGTCTATAAAGAAAATCATATACAATGGAGAAATGAGGCTACCTTGAGGTAGAATTTTTCTCAGCATCAAGCTTCATAAAAGAATGGTGTAATATAATATTAATATCTTCTTCAGAATATGCAAAGATTCCAGAATTGTCAGACCTATGACCTTTTTTTTTGCAGGGGTTGGGAAGTCAAAATGTAAATCTCAAAGCACAAGTCCTAACATATAAAACTCAAATTACAAATTTCAGAATAAGAAAACGTATTTGGTGGTGGGGAACTTGGAATAAATATAAAAAGAATCAAAATAAATGCAAATTGTCAATCTGTAGAGATAAAGCATCCAGCTCTGAGTCCATTTGCACGAGGCAGCCTGTAAGAGGCCCCCAGTGATCCTTGCCTCCTGGTACTTTTGTCTTTATGTAATTCATTTCCCTTGAATGTGGGCTGCATGTAGAGGTTTCCTTCTAATGAATAGAATACCGCAGAAGTTGGTTCCAAGAAGAGGTTCCCAAAAGGCAGTATCCTGCATCCTGTGTCCTCTCCTTCCCTGGCTTGCTCTGAGATAAGCCAGCTCCCACAGGGTGAGCTGCACTAAGGAGAGGCCTAGATGGAAAGGACCCGAGTCTGCGAGGAACTGAGGGCCTCTCCCTACGGTCTTACGTGGAATTGAATCCTGCCAAAAACTATCCAGGTAAACTTTGAAATAAGATGCCTTCTGGCCTATAGCTTGACTGTCACGTCACGAGAGACCATGAACCACAGCCACTCAGCTAAGCACCAGCTGGACCCTTTGTCCACAGAAAGGAACAGGTCACGAGTGTTTGCTGTTTTTAAAGCAAATACATTTTGCGATAACTTTTTATACAGCAATAAAAATATTTATAGAGATAATACTAATAGCTTCAGTTACAGAACTGAATGTAATTTTTATACTCCTTATAAAGTTAAAATGAATAGTGTAGTTGGAGGTGACAACAGAAATAATATAGGATGAGTGAAATGCAAGTACAGGGAAATGTAAGTTTTCTAATTTTTGATGGCTGTTATAGTGGAGTAAAAATATAATGCCATCTAAATTTCATAAATTAGAAAATCCAAATATTATAAGAATATAATCTATTAATAAGTCAGTAAGGTGCACTAAACAAAATCAAATAATGTACATACAAATAACGCATCATAAGGCCAGGCTGGTGGTTCATGCCTGTAATCCTAGCACTTGGGAAGCTTAAGACGAGGAGGAGTTACAGACCAGTCCAACATAGGGAGACCACGTCTCTACAACAAGTAAAAAAAAAAAAAAAAAAGTTAGCATGGTGGCACATGCCTGTAGTCCCAGCTACTTCAAAGGTTGAGGAAGGAGGATCACTTAAGCCCAGGAATTTGATTCTGCGTTGAGCTGTGATCATGCGCCTGCACTCTAGCCTGAGAAAGAGAGGGAGACCCTATCTCAAAAAAAAAAAAAAAAAAAAAAGGCCATAATAAAACAACCATATCATTAGTAATAATAATGAAGAGGGGGTAATAGCTATTCTGTATTGAGCATTTATTATATTATTATCCCTCTTCTATCTTCTTCGTGCTTTATATTCATTAACTTATTTCAATCCTCACAATCCTAGAAATGCATACTATTATTATTTCCATTTTATAGGTGAGAAAACAGTACAAAAAAAGTTATTGTACAAGAAAACTCATGTAACATAGTTACGTTTGTGCTAAGAAAATAAAAATCCTCAAATCCTTATTAGACAGCATAAAAGAAATAACATGAGTCTTCAAATCAATGAACAGAAAGAAAAGCACAAGAAAGGAAAGGAAGATAAAAGAAACCATGCAGCGCTCCTCATGCTAAAAAAAAAAAAAAAAAGTGAATATCATGCATAATTAGAATCCTTCCCAACTTAGAAAGTACATACTTTCTCCTTTTTCTGCCTGGAATTCTCCTGTTAGCAACCTGATCTTCATTCACATACCCATCTTTTCTTTATTTTCTTATTGGTCCAGTTCATCTCCTCACACAAACTTTTTAAAATAACAAAACTAAAGTGTCCTTCTTGTTGCTCCTTTTCCTCTCTTTAAATTTTTAGTAACTCTGGTAAGTTAAATTAGTCAGTCATATCCCTCACTTATTGGTCTGTATCGCTCATGTATTGATATTTATCTTCATTTAGTGGCCTGTATGTGCACCAAGTTAATGAGTTTATTTTATGTCACTTCATTGCTTTTCTCTTTCATGCTATCCTTGGTCTCCATCTGTTTCTCAAAAGTCTCCTCATACAATAATCTTGAAAAAATTATAATGTCATGAATTAATTTAGGTCTAGTAACTCCAACTGTTATTATAGGACAAGAACCCTTATTCTCAGAAAAAAAAAAAAACTTGATTGCATTTTTAAATTTAAGTCTGAATAAACACCAAATACAGACTAAATGTTAAAATGAAGTCTTTCTGGTTAAAGAAGTTAGTCAGCTTATTCATTACCACCACCAATGATTGTAGTAAATATTGAGGGCATGTGTTTACAAATAGATATTTCAACTGGCTTTTCTTTGTCTATGATAAAAATAAAACCTGTTGTCATGTAGTCTGAGTCATAAGTACATCAAATTCAGCACACAATTATGAAAAAAATCATTAATAAGCTTAATGTGAGGAATAGATATTTAGTATACACATTGACCAAGAAATACCAAAAAATACCCTTCAGGAAGCTCTTTTCTTCCTGGTAATATTCCAGGAGATATTTATTGGTAATAAATATCTCAGGTAAATATCTCAGGTACCAAAAATGAAATTGAAAAACTAGAAAACCTATGCTTTATGAGGAAATATGTTTGTGAAGAAAGACTAATTAAAGTCTAAAACAAGTGGCAATTTTTAAAGAGGGTAAAATTCGGACAAATTACTGCAGTCTAGAAACTAACGCGTTAATTTTGTAGTTGAAGAAACTGATACCCAGTTGACTATAATCAACATATTGACCATAATCAGGAGAAAAATAGAATGTAGGAGATAAGAAATAAATTCTGAATCTGAACAACTTAAATTGTTTTTACTGATTGAGCAAGAGGCTATTATTAGGCAGATGCAAGATGAAGGGATTGAAATTATCAAAAAAAAAAAAACTAACCAAAATCCTTATACAATTTTCTCAACATTGAAACATCTACTGTGGGAGGTAGAAGGCCAAATGTGTGCAGTCTAAACTGGAATTATTGACACTGTGAGTAATCACTTCAAGTAAAGAAACTTAAAATACTCTGATTTCTTTTAATTCTGATTTAGAGAAATATAAATTCAATCTTCCACTACAGTATTCTGGGTTGGACAAAATTATTAAGCCATTCCAAGCAGATGTGATTCTGTATCTTGAAGCAGCAGATCTTCAGCTTAATATCTTTGGGAATAGAAAAATTTTGCAATATGGAAAGGGAAAACATGACCTTTTTTGTAAACCAAGAAGGTTTTCTCTCTTCCCTGCTATCCTGGATTCCATGAAAGGTAATTCTGGCAGGCATTATTGGGAAATGGGATTGGGAAACAAACCTAAATGGAAGTTTGAGGTTTGCCTTGCTCAGAAGTAGTAAAATCAGCCATTAGTTCTGGGTGATTCCTGGGTAATTAGGGGATATGATGAAGGCAGTTATATTGTTTTGGGTCCTAAAACAATCTAGCTCCTTAAGATGAGAATTTTTGTACTATGAGTTGAGTGTGTTCCCTTTTATATAAAGAATTTGTTGGTCTCTTCTTTACACTTTTAATGGTTATTTTACAGAAGGCCTTTGGCCTTATTTTTATCCTGGAACATATTCTAAAGCTCTTAAAATCTCTTCAGAAACAAATTTTCAAAGGTAAAATACCTGGGAAACAACTATTTCATTTTATTTTCTCAGTAATTTGGATTTAAGTTTTATGACAATAAAACCAGAATAGATTTTTCTTCCTCATTTTAAGCAACTATAAAAACATGGTAGTAATATCAATTTAACAAATATTATGGGTATCAATCATCAAGAGTTTTGGTGAAATTCTAAGATAGCATACTCGACATTTGTGTTACTTCACACATCTATGCTACTATAATTTTGTGTGTCAACATGGCTAGGCTGCTATAGGATATTTAATCAAACACCATTCTAGATGTTGTGAAAGTATTTTTTTAGATGAGGTTAATATTTAAAACAGTAGGATTAGAATAAAGCAGATAATTCTTCATACTATAGGTGGGCCTCATCCAATCAGATGAAGGCCTTAAGAGAATAAAAACTGAAGTCCCCCAAGGAAGAGAAAAATCTACCTGCACTCAGTCTTCAGAATGGAGTTGCAATACCAGCTTTCTTCTCTCTCTCTCTCTTTCTCTTTCTCTCTCTCTCTCTCATATATGTATCTATCTATCTATATATACATATAATCATACATACATACACACACATCCTATTTTTTCTTTCTTTATGAAACCCTGATAGACTATCCAATACATTTTTATTAAAATGAAAAAAGACTATAGAATACAATATAAAGAAAATATTTTTGGGCAGCTTGCAATGTGTTTGTGCTTTAAACTTTTTAAACTTTCTGACTCTTGTGATAACACTTAGCTTAAAAGTATATAATGTGAAAAGTTTACAGTAAGCTAAGGTTAATTTATTATTGAATAAATTTTTTTTATAAATTTGGTGCAGCCTAAATGTACAATGTGTATAAAGTCTATGATAATGTATGATAATGTCCTAGGCCTTCACATTCATTCACATCTCACTTACTGACTCACCTAGAGCAACTTGTAGTCCTGCAAGCTGCCTTCATGGTAAGTGCCCTATACAGATATATCATTATTTTATCTTTTATATTGTATTATTACTGTACCTTTTCAATGTTTATATATGTTTAGATACATAAATACTTACCATTGTGTTTACTGTAGTATTCAGTAAAGTAATGTGCTGTACAGGTTTGGAGCCTCAGAGCAAAGGCTATATCACATAACCTAGATGTATAGTAGTCTAAACCATCTAGGTATGTGTAAGTAGAATCAATGCACAACAACAATATCACTTAGTGACACATTAGTGAACATACCCCTGTCATTAAGCAAAGCATGACTCTACCCTATTCCATCCCAGGAGAAAAACAGTGTGCTCAGACATGGGAGCTACTGGACTAATGAAAATTGCGTTTTTTTCCCCAAGAGTATTAGATAACTGTTCATAAACAGAAAAATTAAAATTTTAATAATTTTACCTTTTTTATCAGAAAAAAATCAAACTATCAGTTTTTAATTTTTGTTTCAATAAATTTAAAAGTGAGCGTCTCCTATCTCTTGTGATGCCCTGTCAGTTCACAGGCTTCAAAATGTGTTGAAATACATTATGCAGTAATGTTAGTAAAGAGAGAAACAATGACAGCATTAGCAAAGTTGTCACAGATCTGCCTGAAGATATAGTCTATGCATACAGTGTTTTCTCTTGTTCATCGTGTCTTGTTTCTTCTAATGTTTTATGTTCCAGCTGCCTCCTTGCTCACTGTGCAAAGTGTTGGTTGAATGAAGTAATAATGAGGAAAAATATTGATACAAAAGTCATGTGTTCTTCTTTAGTTCATTTAAGTCTACATTAATTACTGATTGAAGAAAAATAATTTCTTTTTCTAAAAGGCAGCTTTTGGATGATGGGTATCTGTTTTAGCACATGGCAATGATGTAGGAACTCAGTGTTCAGTTGATTAGTTACCGCAAGGTAGGCAGAAAAGATACAAATAATACTTAATGGAAAATTGGTCTGTCCATACCATTGATTAAAAAAAAAAATCTGGGTTTCAGGTCAGATGAGTCATTAATTTAATTTACATGTATTTGAGATGTGTACTAAAAGAAAAAAAAACCCCAAAAAAAGAAGAGGAATGAAGGAGGAAAGAATGAAAGTTAAGAGGAAAGGAGGGAAGAAATAGTACTATAACAAAGACAAGAATTTAAAGCAATTTTTGAATTATTTTATTCAGAGAGCATATGGCATAGAATGAAATGAGATGGAAGATGTTACATGACTTTGTCTTAGTTTAGTTTTGTCTCCTATGTCTCTCGTGGTGTGACATTCTCACTTTTCCTGAGTGTGAATCCAATATTTAAATATATAGTGAAAATTATTTTGTGCATGTACCCCAAACACAAGCTACTTCATAGTGGACTCAGCCAGAAAGCTGTGATCTGTTCTGTTACTGGCAGAAAAATCAGGTGTGACAGCCTTGTTGGTAGATGTCCCTGAATGTACTTCATGGCCTATTTAAGGGAATGCCAATGAGTGATGTTGATTATAAGAAATTTCTGCCTCACCCGAACACGTTAGGACCTAATTACCATGTGCATAACATGCAATCTCCCATCTGGTAGCACACAGATTCTGAAAAGCCATATGCTTATAAAGTTTGGGTTACAGTTATTTGTTAATTTCAGCATCAGTTACTATTTATTCTACCTCAGTTATACATTTAATATCCATTCGTTTCTCACACCCACATCCCCATTTTATAAGGCAGGCTGATTTCTGTCCAAACACAAGTACTGCATAAATTTCTGAGTTGTCCTCCTGTTTCATTATCGCTAACACTGACACGGGTATAGTATGTTTAAAGGCAACATATAACTGTGCCACTCCTCTGCTTGCAGCTTTTGATTTACTTCACATTGTTCTTATGATGAAGTTTGGAGTATTTATTATGACTTAAGGTCACTACTGATGTCCTTGAAGCACGGCAAATGCTGTGCACATGTTTTGTTTTGTTTTTGTTTTTGTTTTTTTTTGTTAAAATAAATATAGGTAGCACTGTCTCTGGACGCTTTCCCTCAAATTCATAGTCTATTTTATACCTACACATATTTTTTCCTAGAAGGAAAATATGATTCCACTAACCTGCCATATCATGTGTATACTGTTTGTCTTACTTCAAACAAATCTAAGCTTATTTTTGAGCTTTTTATTATCCACGCTTCAATTATTTCTAAATGTTTTCAAAGCAGTCTACTTTTTCACATCTTCATGAAAGTAAAAATGCCCATTATCATTTGTCTCTTTCCCTAAATCAATATTTCTCTAAATTATAGCACTGGATTATACCCTCTTCTTTATGGTCAGAATCACAGTTATTTAACAAATAACATTTTACTTATGCTTGTATTTGAATAGATATTTATTTCATCATGTTTATTTTGTAATTATTATATTCACACCTAGTGGGTGCGGTACACACCGTCTGGGGGGATGGGCATGCTTGAAGCTCTGACTCAGGTGGGGCAAAGGCAATATATGTAACCTAAACATTTGTTCCCCCTAATATGCTAAAATTAAAAAATAATTATATTATTATGTCTCAATTATTTTTTCAGTGTTTGACATATAACTGGAGGTTAATCAATATTTCTGATTGGTCAAAAAAGTAAGCAAATGAATGAATGAATCAATCAAAGAAGCAAATTCTTTCATTTTTCAAGTTCAGTTTCCTAAAGTACTAAAACTATTTAAAAAGTGTTTTGGCAACTGAGATTATTTGACTAGTTGACTATTCTTTGTGTTTTTCAAAATTGACTTTAAAAGGATGGCATTCATTGTCTTCCAAATCCCCGCGCCCATGATCATATGTTCTTTTCTCTTCACGTGATCATATGCATGGGTTTTCCAATATTTCTTCTTGAGAAATAGTCATGATTATGTTGAAGGAGGCATGCACAAGGATGACATGGATTTGTAAGTATTAACTTGAAAAAATTGCTAAAAGATATTTACTTGGAAGTAAATTAAAAACTAGTTTCTAAATAATGCCTAGTATAAAATTCTATTTAGATAACACAAAGAGAGAGATATGTCTACAGGTACTTAGCTACTTTCTATACATCTATTATAGTAAGGATATTAATAAATAATAAATGCAGGGGATTTATGTGAAGGCATGGTCTTCGCAATGTTGTCTCTTGTCTGTACAGAAGATACACTAAATTTTTTTTTGTATCCAAATTCAACATTTTATTGAAGTATACTTTACATATCATGCCTTTACTCCATTTTAAGTGTACAATTAAATGATTATTAGTGAATTTACCAAGATTATTTATATGAGTGGCAGTAGAACAGAAAAAAGGTCACATATTTTTAAGGTATATATTTTAGTAAGTATAGAGTAAATTGAATTTAATGTCTGACTCTCTATGAGAAAACATTTTCTTCTAATTGGGGAGTCATTCCCCAATTTATAAAACCTAACTTACGGTGATTTTATTTCTATCCATTGATGCTTATGACATCAATATAGTTGTTAAAAGTGGGTGTATAACACTTTTAATGTTCACAGAGAGTTGCTGATTTCTGAAATTCAGTAGTTATAATAAATATACAGATTTACGCTATCAAAAAACAAACAAGTTAGCAGATTTGATTGAGTTAACGTGGTCAAAGGATTTCTTCAAGAAACATATGAAAACATTCAGGCCATATTTTTTAAATTACAACACATAATGTCAAAAATTGTGATTTTTTAATATCAAAAGACATTTTCAAAATGAAGATAAGTATATGTTGTGTTCTTATTCTAGGAAAATACGTATAAAAAATGGGAACACTGTATTTTTTTCTAAAAGCACTAATGGGAAAGTCCTGAAATGAGATGTACAGTTCAAGAATTTAAGAAAATTATCAGCTCACTTCTATTGTTTTGTTAACACAAGGTACATGGCAGAACACTAGGGCTTATAAATATACAAAATACATCCAGATGCATTGAGAATATTTCTTCATGAGTTATGCAAAGCAATTTAAAGTGGGTTATCTATCTCAAGCACGTTGGCCAAGCTTGTTATTAGAGAAATGTGTAGGGAAGTTTTAAACTCAGAAATAATTAATTACACAATTCCAGAGAAAAACACAGTAAATATTGCTGCAGTGTGCAATTGTTTTCCTCAGTTCTTCTATTTAATTTCCTAATAACAAACTCAAGGATAATTAATTATACTGACTTGATCTATTTATAAATGAGGGCAAAATGCAAAGAAAGTTCAAAGATTCACAGAAAAATAAGGGAGCGAGATATGATATACATTTTTCTCTAATTTTAAGTACCCTTTTAAAGAATGATGTTCCTAAATGTATAAAATAATCATTCTATTTCAAGAACAATTCAATGTCACAGATTTACTATGTAACATAAGTCATTTGCTACATAGCCCAATATTGGTAAATGATGAGTCAAATTACTGTAACATTTGAATAAACCTTAACTGGTTTAACAACCATCACTTAATATTCAAATTAAATTTGTCCATCATGTTTTTTCCATATAAAGTAAGAGATGAAGGGAGGGAAAAGGAATGTACAGAAAGGAAGAGAGTCGGAAGGGATGATGATGATGAAATACATAAAAGTATAAAAATGCCAGAAGACAGACTCACCAGCTTAAATAAAGAACAATCAGTTTATGTTTAAATACCCTATAAACGTGTCAATTAAATACACGATTTAAATAACTGGTGATTTTGAATAGTAGTTGTGAAAATGTATTTTATTTGAATAAAATAAGACATAAAATAAGACACATAATTTTACATAGACGATCCTTATCAATATTGGACATTCCATAAACTTTTTAATGAAAGGAATATGCTTACTATTTGCATCTTGACTAAATCACTGGTAAGCACGAGCTTTACTGAAGTCACTGTCAAGTATGAAAGTATTACATGTATAACTGTGAAAGTAGTACATGACAAAACGCACATGTAAATGTGAGTAAATCACTCAGATTATATTGAACAAAAGGGCTTGAGATAACAATAACATGAAATAGCATGCCTATCACAGAAACATTTAATATCTTGTTAATAAATAGCTTTGATGTCACATCATTTAGATTAATATGTTTTTATTTCTTCTCATTCCTATAACTTTTTCATATATTAAATAATTGTCAACTTTTTAAATAATTCAAATATTTACTTTAATAAATAACCTAAAAGAGGTTGCTTTTCATAGTAAAAATCACTTTTATGGGCACATACAGAATGTGTATGATTATCTTAACCTAGAATTAAACAGTACTAAGTTTTTCTACTTTATTGTGCAGGTTTGTGTATCTGAAATGTAGGTAACTAGATACATAAATGTATAAATATAGATGTAGATATAGATGATGTGGATATATCCAGCTAATGATTTGGGACAACTGGTAAGAACAAGGAATCGAGATCAAGTGAATTTGGATTTCATTCTTGGTTCTTTCACTAAGTCAATCAGGATAAATCAGAAACTATATGTAGAGTATTTAGCATGCTTGGAAATTAACAAGCATTTAATAAATGATAGTTATCACACTCATTATGGTAACAATTATTTTGTGCCATGAGTGGAATTTCAGTTTAAGAAAAATAAAACAATGGGTCTTATCGGATTTATAATCATTTAATTTACTAGGTACCTTGATGTGTATTATTGCATTTTTTCTTGCTTTTTTAAATTTCAGAATATCATGGGGTACACACATTTTCATTACATAATTTACCTTTATACAGTTTCATTACATAATTTGCCTGGTGTCCTTTACGCAGGTAGCGTGCATTGTACCTGTTAGGTGTGAATTTACGCATTCCCTTCTCCTCCAACCCATGCATTTTATTTCCCTTGAGTTTTACTTTCATATGTGAAGGGTTGATTGATTGGTTCCAATTTAGCATCAAGTACATGTAGTGTTTGTTTTGCATTCTTGAGATACTTCACTAAGAAGAATGGTCTTCAGTTCCATCCAGGTTGTTACAAAAGATACTAGATCATCATTTGTTTTTTTTTTTTTTTAATGGCTGAGTAGTGCTCCATGTATACATATAACACATTTTATTAATCAACTCATGTATACCACTGCAATTTATAATCACTTCTATATCAAAAAATGTTAAATAATTTACCCCATACACAAAGCTAAGATGATAGCAGATTGGAAGAGAACCAAGAATGTCTTTGTGTTCTTAATCCAGTTTCTTTTAATAACATATCTCTATTTTGCCAAGAAAAAAGAAATGGGTGAGAGAGGCATGAGGACTGTGCTTTAGAACTGATTCTAAATTTTACTACTCTTTAAATTATTATATTTTATGGAAAACAATTTCAATTTCATCGTGGTTCAATTGGGATAAACAATACTTTTCCTTAGAATGTGTACCTTCAATTTAGATTATTGATTTCAGAGCTTTTGTCTTTTACAACATTATAAGCATTTACTGATAAAATTTTCCTATCAGCCCTGATTTACATGCATTCCACATATTTTCATTTGTTTTATTATTATTTTCACTTAGTTGTCTGTACATTTTTACATTTAAATTTTTTTTATGTCAGCATCTTATGGGTGTACAAATATTTAGGTTATGTATATTGCCCTTGCCCTACCCGAGTCAGAACTTCAAGAGTGTCCATTCCCCAGACGGTGCACACTGTACCCATTAAGTGTGAATATACCCATCCCCTCCTCCCCTCCCATCTGCCAGACACCCCGATGAATGTTACATGTGCACTTAAGTGTTGATCAGTTAATACCAATTCGATGTGAGTACATCAATACATGAGTGGAATAATAAAATGTGACATATGTATACCGTGGAGTTCTACTCAGTCCCCAAAAGCATTTTTAAATTTCTTTTGAGACTACCTCTTTGGTTTGGAAATTATTGTAAATTTATGAGAAATTATTTAATTTCTATTTTTTAAAAAAACTTCCAGGAATTTTTCTGGTTTTGATTTCTACTATGATCTCATCAAGGTCAGAAAAAAACACTGTATAATTTTAATTTTTTAAAATTTGTTGTTTTATGAAACAGAATATTATGTCATATCCCAGTGGGTCTTTCACGGGCTATAAGACACGTTATTCTGCTGTAGTTGGGTAAACTGCCCTGCATATAGCAATCAGATGTGTTGTTTAGTTATGTCGCTCATTTCTTTCTTGCTATAGAATGCAGGCAGATTTCGGCTTCTTGCTGAGTTCTACTGACACTGGGGGAGGTGGATGGAATTAAAGTGTCATTTGACACCATTTCCTGACTCCTCATTCTTTATTATTATTATTTTTAATGCTACCTAGGAGTGGAGGCTCAGTTTCCTATTGCAATCAGCTGACAATGGGATTGGGACAAGTGGTGTTCTGACTAACCGACCTTGAATCATACAGCCCTGAGTTCAGTCTTGGTGATGCCAGGTGGATGAGATGCTGGCCATTGGGGCTTTCTGACAACTTGAAGGGCACAGTGAAGTGATTTGGTAGCTGTCTCCTGCTTGCAATACTTCATTAAGTCTCATTGCTATAGAATGCAGATGAAGACTCAGTTTATCACTCATTATATTCCACTGAAAATACCCTGGCATGAGTTTGGAGCACTACTTATTTCCACAGGAAGATCATCTCCCATTTAGTTGGCCAGCACCACTCAGTGGGGGAAGCTAACCTGCCTGCTTCCACCAAGCAAGCGGGTGGAGTTGAATATCTACTTCATGCTTGGCCCCATCAAAACTAGGAATAGAATGGGATTCAATGGGATTGCTATGTTGGTGCTTGGCTAGAATGGGGCCAGTATTTCCAAAAAAGAGTTTCTTTTGTGAGGTCACCATTTTCCTGCAATTCAGCTAGGAAGCAAAGGCTTTCCCTGGAATTGCTTTGTATTGTTTTGTTTTGTTTTGTGGTTTGTGCCCTTTGATTCCAGGCTACAGACCTCAATGATGCCTTGTCTAGGTGGAAAGGTAAAAGGAAACCCAAGAAATTGAATATTGTGTGATTTCTGAAGTCCCTATGTCCCCAGGAAATTTAGGATGTTTATCTTCTTCTTTCTAACTTTCAGAGTTTCCTTATGATTATTTATTATGTTATCTCCAAGGCTTTTTACTTGTAAGAGGGATAACCTAAGGGAAATGGAACTAATCTATATTGGCTGGAGCTGGATGTGTATGGATTGAATTTTAATGATTCATTACATTTTGAAATATAATAAATGAAATTTTGAAACTAAATGCAAATGACAAAATATTTATATTGAATAAAAAGTTTGTTTTATTTTTTAAACACTGTAATGTTTCACATATTTAAAAAATAAAATTCTTCAAAATTCAAAGCTTATAGTTTTGACATCTTTTTGAGCTTTACACAAATAGAAATATTACATGTGGGATTTTGAGAATATTAATTATGTCATTTTCTTCATTAATATTCTTGATATCAACTCATGCTGAGTTCCATGGTTACTTTGTGGATTTTAATATTACCTATGGGAGCTGATAAAGTATCTACTTTAGATTTTTTTGTGGTGCCTTGAAGGTTTTTATATTTTATAGTGTAGATATATTAATATTATAATGAAAATGTAGTGAGATTTATTTAAATTTTTCAAAGCTTTTTAAAGAATTATAATAATTGTAACAATTTCATATTCTGCTCATATTAATTTTTCAATATTCCTTAGGTTTTGAGAAAATAAAATTTTGAAAGTAAGTAAATTTTGTTTCAATTTACATATATACAGTTTTACATAAAAATTCAACCAATTTTTTTATTTGTAATTTAGAATGTGCTGTTTTAACTCTTACCAGGTATTTCTAATATTTCTATGTTTGGAAAACTTATCTAGTAATACTAAATGAAAACAAGATATAACTAATTCATATAACTGTGTTATATGTTTATGTATCTTTATGATTAAAGCAGATTATCCTTTGAAAGAATGAAAGCCAAAAGATGTGAAGAGTATGGTTGTTAAAACTAGTTAGTGGCCATTGCTTTAATATAATAAGCAGTATTGTACATGAAATACTAATCTTTTTGTGCTCAAAAAACATTATCTCAAATTAAGGGGCATAACATTCTGGGCAATCTGGTATATTTCTCTTTTGGAATTGTGTATATATGCACGTTTGCATGAGTCCATCTTTATTTAATGGTAATATAAATTGATAAAATGAAATCCTGAAGAGATCAGTTAATGATTTGTCTCATTAGTTCTTTCAAGTGACAGTATTTAAGTTCTGTTGCAAGAAGCTTTTAAATTGAGATTTCTAGAAGAATTAAAGTCTATTTCAATCCTCTATGGGACTTAAGCCGTCTCACTAAATTGAGCTCTCTTAACATCAGGTACTTTAAGGGAAAACAAAAAGAAATGAGAAACCTTAACTATTTGGTAGAGGGCACAAAAAAGAAAAGAGTAACAACTGCTGATTTCCTTTATTCATCCATAATTAGACCCAAGGTAGAATGTTTCAGGGTGTGGGTCTTCTTCCTGTCAAAGCATGCTGCATGCAGTGGATGTGTAGTGGTAATGTTTTTTGTTTCACATCTGAACTTCTGCAGGATCCCTATTTTCAATGGCTTATTCACATGTAAAAGAATTTGTATAGAGTATCAGAACTTAACAATATATAAGTGTTATATGTGTGTGTATATGTGGTGCCGTAGTTAGACAATAACACAAGATCAATACTTCTTAATTTTTTTTCTGTAAAAATTGGGCCTAAATTCCACAGAACTTGCTCCCCAGTGATGTTAACATTTGCAGTAAGAACTTTCCTATCCTCTACACAAAGAGTCCTTGTTCTCATTATCTTACTTGTGATAGCAGTTTTTCTAATTCTAGGTATCAAATTACAAACAAACCTCATGTCATGTACAAATCTCATTTATTTTCTTAAATTACCTGCATTGAAAATTTAAAAATATATACATCGGCTTTTTCTTTTCCTTTTCAAAGATGAGGTAATCGTCAGCACTGCTTAGTAGGGAATGCCCCATATTCATGCTAAATCTGCTCACTTTTCCTATTACCTCAGATTAGCATTGTGAAAAAATCCTTAGTAAATGTTCTAAATGCAATTTTAAAAACAAATAAATTGACATTCAGATAATATAAGTAATTATATTAATTTACATATTATTTAAGCAATGAGATTATGAATTTAGTCCAGTGATCTTTTAATTTCTATTTCACATAAGTCATATTATATCTACCAAATACATTTTCATATTTTGTTTTATTTTTGATTTTTTTTTAAAGATGGGGTCTCCATATGTTTCCCAGGCTAGACTTAAAATCCTAGACTCAAGCAATCATCCTGCCTCAGCCTCCCAAGTAGCTGGGCTACAGGTGTGCACCAACACATGTGCCAAAAATTAATAAAAGGTTAATTACATTTTACAACCACCAAAATTAGAGAATAAGCACACTTTTTCGAATACTATATATAAACATTTCTCACCTTCTCTCTCTCTTCTCACACACACACATACAACATATATACTTTGTGATTACTTACACTAATCTCTCTCTCCCTTGTCAATCATGTTTAATGTATTCATGCATACTATTTGTTATCAATACTTAGATATTAATTCATTTTAAATAGTTTTTAAATATAATATCTACTCTAATGAATTCTATATCACAATCATAATGTTGCTGTTAGAATTAATTTTATTATTCATTCATATTTATTAAATTAGTTTTTCTTTCTCTCTCCTACAAATGATGTCTAATTTTCTCAACATAAGGTTGTAGCTCTAATGTAGGGGTGAAGGACATCACTTTATTGGTAAATTTTATGCTTAATTGATAGCTGCCCCACAATAACAGTAGACACGGTACAAAAGATAGAAATTCTTTATATAACTTTATTGTGAAAGCCCATGATTTAGAGACTAATACAGTGGAGTTCATTGTGCAACTTACTGTGAAATTTCATGATTTATTATGCAGTTCTTAGGAGCTTATTGAGTATCCCTATTGTCACACTTCATGATTTACTGAGTAATACAGAAGAGCTTATCACATAACTTGATAGTGGAATTCTGATTTACTGTGAAATAGTTGTTCCAATGTGTTTCTACAATGGGAAGAGTTTATCTAATGTTTCCTAATTATACACAAGCCTCATCAGGCACTTCATTTTCAAAGCAAGTAATATCTCTAAGAAAGCTTTGAATACATTTTTTGCAATGGGAAAATTTCTCCTCTCAAAATGAACATTTATCCTGATTTTTGGATATAGCATTTAAGTCTGCAAATTGGCCCTAAGAAAATGAAACGCTGTTTCTACTTTATTTAATAATGTACCATGATGACACATCAATTGATGTGATAAATTATTTTTCCAAAGACTAAATTTCAATTTTTCTAAAAATAATGAAGTCACTATCCTTGAAGGAATTAAAGGTTTCTAATTATTATTTTTTGAGTTTTGCATCAAATTGCTTGTTGGTTACCAGGAAAAGAAGAGCCCCTGCCAGAGTTGTACAAAAATGGCCAAACTCATTCAAGGTTTAAGGTGGCAAAATGCAGTATATCCCCAGACTCTGTGTTTATAGCTACTATTAAATTGGAACTAACCTATGAGCACAAATATGTATAGAAGGAAGTATAACTCCATGGAAATCTATTAGCAGGGAAGAGGAAGGAGGAGATGGGTGAAAACTTACCTAACAGGAACAATGAACACTATCTGGGTGATGGCAACACTTATAACCCTGACTCAAGCATTACAAAATGATCCTTGTAACCAAAAACATTTGTACCCCTGTAATACTTTGAAGTAACAAAAAAAAAAAACCTATTATAAAATACGACTGATTGGTAGATAATTTGAAAAAAAGTTAGATCCAAAGAATGGCATTATTAAAATGTCTCCCTAAAGTGCAGTCAAGAGTAATTACATAAGATACAGACCTTATTTAATTAACAATTGTGCAGAAACTATAGAAATATAGTATTTATTAAAATAGTTACTATATAAGGAAAATGAATATATTATAGGAAGGGGGCAAAAATTTAATTTGCTATTAAGAAATTGAAGCTATGACAATAGAACCATTATCAGTAAAACTGAAAGTAGTATCTGTTGAAAAAGGAGAAAGATCCTTTGAAATGCATTGTGGAATACACAGCAAACAAAAAACAAGATGTCAGGAGCAGGAATGAAATACATACCAACAATGTATCCTTGATGTCTTGTCAATCACTAATGGAAATGGATTAGTGCTTATAATTCAATCATAACCACACATCGTATATAGTAGTTATTTCTATAATGACTGTTATCAAATCCACTTAGAAGGCATAGATGATTATTATTCTGCAACTTTACATTTGTACTTACATACCAATTAAGGGAAGCACCCATCCCTCAAATACACATACACACACACACACACACACACACACACACACACACTAGCAATACATTTTCACACAAACATTCCCACACAGTCCATCAAATAGAAACATTTAAAATTTGTACTTTGGTATTGAAAATTCACACTCTTAGTCAAGGAATCAAACAGGGTTGGATGGACACTAATTTATTCAACTTCATTTCTCTATACTACATAGAGATGAAAAACCGAGAGAAGCTGATATGCAGCCTCTCTATATATACATTTTGTTGCATCTAATTTCAGTCTCATTTCGTTGTCTTGTCTTTCATTTATTGTTACAATTACTTAAATTATTGACTGATATAGGGGTATTTTGAGCAAAGGGTATGTGTGCTATAAAGGCCAAGTATTTTAAACCATCCTAAAATATAATTTCTTTAGAACAGGAGCCTGTCCAGGTCCCACTGAATGACTCATTTTAGAGCATCACATCCAATATGGATTCTGTCAAAGAAAACTCAACAAGACGGAAATCATCTTTTATGTATTATGCACCAATGAGATCACTCACCCAGTGCCAATTCTAGAAAACTTGGTTTCAATATAGGTTAGCTTGTATTGTATTTCTTTAATAAAGCTTTCAGAAATTGTTTCTTTTATAATTTCAAATTATTGTGAGTATAAAAGTAGGCCCTGTAGTAGTCTGTTTATAATGAAAATGAAGGCTTCAAGAGAATCATAAACTCAATAGCACTCAAGTGGGCTATTGAAAAAATAATGCCATTATTGCAGTAGCAAACATAATCAACTATATAAATACTTTCTTATCTCACTTGAAATATGCACAGTACATTATATCAAGCATTTTACAAGTGCATTATTTTCTCTCACAGTGGAGAAATCACGTAGGAGCTAAAACTTTAAAACCTTTGTTGTGCATGTATTGACAGATTATGCATTATTAGTTGTATATTAGGGAATCATGTTTTCATGAAAAGAAATAAGTGCTCTATTCAGCAAAAATGTTCCCTCTTCCTCAGACTATGTAAGATGTTTGGCTTCCTGTGGCAGGCTGTTTAGCCAATTTGTTGGAGTCTTTCCAAGAACAGTCAAAATGAAATCAGAGGTTGCGGCATTTTAATATCTCTTTGAACTTAAGCATTGCTGAAGTATTCAGAAATCTGCAAATTTGTCAGCTCTCTTGTGGGCCTTTGTAGAGTGTTGGTAGTTAATTAATTATTCCCTCATAATCAACTTTGCAGTGTAATAGCAACTGTTTATTTTATTAACTTTATCAAATGGTGAATGAAATATTAACCTACATGATGTGCTTTATTCAATTTTAAACTTTTATTAAATTTTAGCAGAAATATGTAGACACAAGTAATAAAAAATTGCATCTGAATATAGATCTTAGGAAAAGAGAGTTTAACCAGTAGAATAGCTCCAATACATTTACACTTTTATTACTGTTTCTTTTTGATTCTTATATATGCTACACATTACCTGAATATCAGTAATAGAGTACATAACTCAATCTCCGATCTTGCTGTTGAGAGCCATGTCTGTATTACATAGCAAAATATATATTTTGTGAAAGAACGAGTATGTTTCTAGCATTGAAAGAAGAAATATATTCATCAATAAAACTATGTTTGCTCTTTTGGATCTGACTAATGTAATTCAGTTGCAAAAGGGTGTGCTATCGTATAGTGCCCTCTGCTATACAGACACCAGGCATATTGCCCATAGATAAATGGGTAGATGGATGGCCGTGACCTCTGAACTTAAAGCTGAGTCAGGATAAGTGGAATACCTAGAGTGCTGAATATATGTCCCTTTCTGACCTGGACTTTTGTATGCGCATGTCTTATATTCCAATGAAAATAGCAGCTTCTAATGGTGTGATATTTCTCTGTTTCATCCATTACTCTATATTTATGATATAGACTCTTTCCTGGAATATAAGAATAAATAAATAGATACATGAGATAGATAATCAAGTAAATATTTTTGTAAATATTTATATTATATTTATATTTATATTATTTGGACTTCACAGTAGCCCTGAAAGTCAAATATTTCTATCCAAATTTTACAAATAAACCAAAACTAAATGTTTTGTTCGATGCTGGTTTCACAATAATTGTCAATACAAGTTAGGGATTATGAAGCCCAGAATTAGTAATGTATGTCTTTTTTATTAAAACATATTTTTAAAAATATTATTTTATATATTTTTTGACTATACTGTAAGTATTTACATATGCAAATATAGTTTATTTGACCATCTTCAATTCTAGCCCCCTCCATCAACAGAGAAAATCACTTTAATTAGTTTCTGTCTATATAAGCTATGTTTTTAATATTATAGAATATTATAGAAAATGATAGCACATATTTATTTTAACTGAAATTGTTTTATTCCATCACGCAAATATTCCTAAATTCATATTTTCAAATTGTTTTTTTCTTTGTTAAATGTTGCTATTTTAATTGCTGCTACTCTGGAATTCTTTAAGCTGTATTCTTATGCTTGCAATATTATAGTGGCCCTCTAGCATAAATACTGAGAAATGGAGTATTTTATTCTCATATATAGAGAGCATACATTTGATAATTGCTCTTAATGTTGTGAATTTATAGATTCTAAATTTGAAATTACACCTTATAAAATCTTCCATTAAAATTGTATAATATTTATGTATATCCTTTTCAATTGTTTCAATATTTTACATGCATAATATTTGGGATTTGTATGGGGTTTTATGTCATAGAAGAAATACATTTTAGTTTCCCTCTATTAGTTAAGCAATTGCTACAAATCAATTATGAATTTGTACCTACAAGGTACTCACTGTTTGAAATTTTACCATTTCCATATATTGACTCCTACTTTAGTTTTTAACTTTGATTTTAGACATTCTGGTACTTTTCATTGACTATTTGTAATCTCCACTGAATTGTCTATGCAAGTATTACTAGTCATATAGACATAGTAATGGGAAGGGACACAAATGGACAGCTTTTCTTTATTCAGTTATCATTGTTTATATTTGACACAGTTTACTTTTTTAATTTCCTAACATTCTGAACAAAACATTCTGATTTCTACATAAATTATTGATCAGACATCGGGAGCAATTCTGTGGCCCTAATACATGCCAGACAAGCACTAAAGTCCAACATTGTTTTTTTTTTTTAATTTAAATTAGAAGATATGATTTATTTATGCTTTAATAACAATGATATTTTTTTTTATTGGGGGAAAACTACAAAGCATTTACAGTACAATGTTTACAGTCACAATTTGTAGTGAACTGATTTCCCAAAATATATTACCACTCAAGTTGACTTATCTTGTTACATTCAAAAATCTACTCTAAGTTGTCCATAGAGTACATACGTAGTGCTCCAACTGTATCTACATACAACCAACACTCCATTTTAAGTGTACAATTAAATGATTTGAAGTGAATTTACCAAGGTGTACATTGTTTAAAAATTATTTTTGATTTTTATTTATTGACTTAGTTTATGGAATTAGTAAAATGAAAGCACTCATATTGATGAAGTAAAGGGTGCCTTATGACGTTAGTGTAACTGAGACAAAAATGAAATGTGCAAGCGTAATAAAGCTTGATTTTAATTATGTTACTTTTGTTAAAATTCCAAAATATTCAATAATTATGCAACATGGAAAATAATTTTCTAATTTCTTTTAAAATTAAATATACTTTGTCTTATTTAGGTTTTGGTGATTACTATCCAATTACAAAGAACAAATATCACTTAAAATTTTTAACATTTACACTTTATAAATTTATTTTTATTCAGCATATTACAGGGTACAAATGTTTAGGTTACCTATATTGCCTTTGCCCCACCCCAGTCAGAGCTTCAAGCGTGTCCATCCCCCAGACAGTGAGCACCGCACCCCTTAGGTGTGTATACACCAATCCCCTCCCACACCCTCCCATCTGCCCAACATCTGATTATTGTTATTACTATATGTCCACTTAAGTGCTGATCATTTAATAGCAATTTGATAGTGAGTACATATGGCACTTGTTTTTCCATTCTTAGGATACTTTACTTAGCAGAATGGGCTCCAGCTCTATCCAGGATAATACAAGAGGTGCTAGATCACCATTGTTTTTTGTGGGTGAGTAGAACTTCATGGTATAGATATACCACATTTTATTAATTCACTCATGTATTGATGGACACTTGGGTTGATTCCACATCTTTGCAATTGTGAATTGTGCTGCTATAAACGTTCTAGTGCAGATGTCTTTTTTATAGAATGTCTTCTGT